>NQII01004504.1:138284-151313 GCA_002778355.1 Clitarchus hookeri
TAAAAGTGCTCAGTTCACTATGAACAGACTATACACACAAAACCACTTGGTAGTGACGTATTCGCTTGCCTTCGTTGAAACTGTGATGTTGTATGCAGACTTGTGTTGACAGGCAAACCGCTGGGTGAAGAAAGGCATAACCCTGGTGCCGATGAACTTTGCGGTGCCTTTCGGTGGTAACCTGCACTGCATCGTGTCCATCTACGCCGGAGACGGGTCCGTGGCCGTGTCTCATGGAGGCACGGAGTGCGGACAAGGGATCAACACTAAGGTTCGTGTGTTCCGTCGCGTGACTGTCAGAAAGATTATTCACGGCATGGCTGCCCTGGCTCAGCACCATGTGTTTCTCTCAACAAGTTATGAATTTGATTCCCAGTTGGAAGAGAAGTAGGTTCAGACAACATTGCTACAATGTTATTTATACACAAAAATACAGAAATGTATATATTTTTACAATTTACGAAAATGTTCAATACCAAAACGTTTATGTAAATGTTCCGTAAAATATTCCGCAAATTCGTGGCAAGGTTTAACAGTGGAGGTTTGTGGCTAACTTTTGAGGCAGCCAAGCTATCGTACTCCGCTTTGTTAGCAGATCAGCGGGCTGCCCATCACAAGAGAGTAAGTTCCTAGCCAACTTCTATAACCTACATATACGAGAAGGTCTTGCAGTACCGACCACCTAATGTTTCTGACTGTAACTCGTAAGAGGTTGTACAAAATCAGTTGTCACAACAAATCATATTTTATCTCAATTCGTGCTTCATAAAATACAGTCAACCATTTCTCTTATATTACATTAAAAATATTAATTGTTTACATAAATAAAAAAGCCTTAAATTTGGGAATTTAAAAATGTGTGGTCCAGTTCCGACCAGTCGCTCTTTTAGATGATTTAAGATCTTAAATTACTAACAATGATAGTGATATTGACAGTTTTATTCAAGTAATTAAAAAGTACAAACGTTATAGAGCTAATTATATAATAAAATAATTGTAATAATATTATAACACAATATTAGAAATTCATCGGAACTTAGTTTTGACATTTAAGCCCACTACCCGTTAGGCCCGATGTTTACAAACGTCACATGTAAAAATGGGCAATATTTTCTTGGTTTGTTCATTCGACATGTGCCCAACCTTAAAATTTGATGCAATGCATCCAGTCTTCTTAAGATGAATCGCAACAAATGATGCTCTCTGTGACCTCTTCTGTAGGCTTAGGCTTACTAGGATCTTCACCAAAGTCCAATTTCTTAACATGCTTCTTAGTTGTCTTGTCTCCTGTTTTATTTTTTCTTTCTTCAGAAGCACCTGACGTTCTTACTCTCGTAACTTTTTCATTTCTCTGTAGTTCTCTTTCAGCCTTTCTCTTCTCTGCTTTCAAACTTTTCCCTTCAGCCAGTTTATTTTTCTCCTCAAGCTGGTCTTTATAAGGTTTCGATGTAAGGATCTCAGATTACTACATTCGTTTTCTTTTTCACCTTAATATTTGAAGAATTGTTTGCAAGAGAGATATTTGCAAGAATTTTCTTGAAATCGGATGTTACTTAAGAAATTATAAGTGATGGATTCAAGGGAAAGTTTGAAATGTGAGCATGTGAAGGTCCTGGCTGTGGTTGGAGTGAAGGCTTGAAGGTGCCTGTGTTGAAGGTACTGGTTCCAGTACAGTGAGATGGGTTGAAGTGAGACCTGATGAAGGTGCCTGTTCTCACAGATTGGTTGGAATGAGAGATGATGAAACTGTACAGTAGAGAACATACGATTCTATAGATGATGTCGACGTTATCGACTGACGAGTTTCTCAAGTCATTGGTCTAAATTTATCATCAATAGGCGCTGGCTCTTGAAAGTGCTCAGAAGGAATGGAATCCAATTCTATAAAGACACCCTGGTTCAAAGGCCAAATTCCTGTCATGCAAAAGCTGATTGCGCCAAATCCATCTTGCATGTTGAAGTGCCGGCAGTGTTGACTAGGCCAGCTACATCTTTCTGTGTGATTTTCAAAGGCTGGTACTTCCTCATCCAGATAACGCACGCCATCAAAATCCTTATGGCTGCTGTGCTCATAAAGTACGAGGACTAGTTATCTCAACAAACAGCTCCAACCACTTCAAGAATGCTTTAGCAGTGAGCCAACCGCTTTCTTCAGCAGCGAATGTACTTTTCAGAAGAAGTATCCTTTTTAAGAATTGCATCTACACGCTTTCCATTAGGGAATACTGAAAGAGGAGGAACGAAAATATTGCCAACAGCATTTATGCACATTAGTAGTCACGTTTTCCTCCTCTCTCCCGATGTGATCCTGCTCACTTGCTTTTTCCCTTATTGTGCGACCACCTTGTCGTCATGATCAATAGAAACGCCGGTTTCATCACAGTTGTGTATCCTACTTGCGGAGAAACTGTACATAAGAAGCAGCTGAGTATTTTTTAAAGAAGTGATATACTTGATGTTCGTTGAAGCCTATCGTTCTCTGGAAGCTTGTGAACTCAAGTCTTCTCAGAAAAAGCTCAGGATGTTGCCATAAAGTCATAATAAAACAACTACCCGGTAGATTAGTGTTTATATTTTTTGTTTGTTAAACTGGCGAGGTATCTTTAAATGCTAGGCCAAATCGAATGCTAATTTCGTACATTCTCTCCTACTGATGGCATGAATGTATCATCCTGATCTCGCATATAAAAGCCAGTTTTTTTTTTCACTTCGTCACTAATTGTCATTTGAAATCTGCCCATCTGAGGGGTTAGCATTACAGTTTTAACAGATGCAATGTCTCTCAGTCGATCTCCTAGCGTGGTTTTGGAACCGAAAATGTCTTAACTGCCAGTCGTTGTGACATTCTGTCTAAAAGAACTTCATAAATAGCCAGTTCCATATCATCCTCAGTCCATCATCCTTTTTTTCTCCTCTGAGTTTCGGCCATTTTTTTTAAGAGAAAAGAATATGAGACTTTTTCTTTATAATTATACATTGGTCGGTACTGTACGACACACACTGGGAACACCATGTCGACTGCACATGATATCGTAAAAATTGTGCAATTTATTTTTATCCTATAGACTGTAGATTAAATAGGTAACATAAAATCAGGAGCTCACCCTAAATAGGAAAAATAGGGTCGTCAATCAACTTTTTTTGGCCGTTCCTAAATACCGGCCATCAGTAATTTTGAGAAGAGTGCATGTTGTTCAGTGTACTGGTGATTAGAGATTGCGTGTTATTGTGGCCCGTATGTGTAGAGTAAATAATAGGATAATGATACTTCATTTTGTAATTTTATGTGACTGTGGGGTGATGGCAAGGGCTTCTGTAATTGCATTGATGAGGAACAGTAGTTTTCCTACTGACGTGGCATTTCCTTGAATGAGTTGAGCTGTTTGTGCGGATGATGTGTGCATATGTGTTGAGGCTGGTGAGAAGGTTCTTGATTGCACAGAGAATTTCCTCGATGCCAAGGGACTCTGCGTTGTTGGTGGTTGCTGGTTTGTGTTGGTCGTAGATGTTGGCTTCTGTTGTCGTTGTGGAGTGACTTGTTGCTGGGGCTGGCGTGGTCTGTGCTGGCTTGAAAGTAATATTTTCACGACGTTGACAAAGTTGTTCTTCACGTTTTCATCTTGGAGCCACCCTGATGGCCTCATCCACAGTTAGGGCATGTGCGTTGGTTATCTGAAGCCAGTGGGCAGTTGGTATTTTCATATTGTTTGGAACATTCCTAGCATACTGGGGGTCTGTGGCAGTTGCTTGCCACATAGCCAAAGCATTGGCGTAGATCTTCGATGAAGGCACATGTGTTTGGTAGGAATTGAGTGTCTTTGCAGAAAATAGATGGTACTGTGCGGTGATTGGGCGATTTAGGAAAATGAGATGATCGAGTCCTTTTTGAGTCGTGGTCAGAGCCGTTGTCTACTGGTAGAGGGGAATGTCTTGTTTTCAGATTGCAGTTCGGAGACGGAACACTTCTTCAG
Source organism: Clitarchus hookeri (assembly GCA_002778355.1). NCBI lineage: Eukaryota > Metazoa > Arthropoda > Insecta > Phasmatodea > Phasmatidae > Clitarchus > Clitarchus hookeri. Next base: position 142,256 of record NQII01004504.1, read on the forward strand.
TCGGTTCATCATGTTGTTCGGTTCTTCGGACGAGACATCGAGTTCGCACTCGAAATAACAAACACGTTCAGTGTCTCGTGGCTCTCGCAACTCTGAGCGAACAAAGGTGTCGCCAAAAAATATTAGGTATGACGATAATACGCTTCCGCGAAAGCCAGTAAGTGCTGCTAACTAGCGCCACAAGCGAGAACTAGCGATGTTCGGTACTGTAAGACTTCCCCTATTTTAGCTAAGGCTCCATATTTTATTCTAAGTTAAGGTATTGTCATGGTTGATATTTTTTCAACTTAAACCATAGATATCGTATTTTCGATTGTGAGTTTGTTATATTTATAATCACAACGCTCAAGATACAAAGTATAAAAAGTTATATTTAGTTATAAAATAATTACTATAATATAATTACATTTACTGTAACGTGCGGAGGGATATTACGTTGATAAGTGCCACATCATACATCTTTGTTCAATATTAATGTCTGCTCGCTCACCTTCTGTTGAGTCGTCGCCGTAGGCTGGTCGTCATTACGGAAACTGCGGTCGTGCACGATGGCACTGCGTCCAGGGCAGCATCTTCTTGCGACAGTGGCTGCCTGCAGACAGACAGCTTCGCCGGGTGCGATATTCCTTTATAAACGATTCCATATTATAAAATTGTCCTGTTTTACCTTCCACCTCGTGGCGAAACTGCTGATAGATTGTTTTGTTCCCGTAGGCCCGTGTTGACGCTAGCCCCGAGGGGCTAGCGTCGTATTGGCATTCTTTCGCTGCGTGTGTTTGCAAAACTGCCCTGAATACAGCCACGTCTACTTACGGTGCGTTCAGCAAGTCTGTTGGTTTAACGGCAAGTTCACGCTAGTGCACACCATAATAACATGAACAACATATTTTAATTATTTACGAATTTTCATACAGCATTCAAGTAGCCTATGACAGCATATAGGCAGAGACATAGCACCACAAAAATCTAATACAGTCAAAACAAAATCATCTCTTAAAATACATGTCCATGTACACAAAGGTGCTATAACATACGAAACGACATTGATGCAGAGGACGAAGAAAGATAAAATAAAGCTTGTTTATGTGCCCAGATTATATTTAGCTAGTGGTGTTGGACACCCAGCGGGGTCATAAGTGTCCCAGAATACCCAAAAACACACTAATGAAAAGGAAAACCAAGAAGCCCCACAGGAGGCAATATAAATCTATGATAGTAAAACCAAGTGTACAAACAAATTAATGTTAACACAAAAAATAAAAAGATCACAACTGCGCAAAGGTACAAGAAATGGCATCACAGCATGTCATAAAAGCCGCACTGTACAAAAGAGTGGAAGTAGCTGTGACCTTTGATTTAAGTGAAAAGAACGGCATGTCTGGTGAAATGTTGGACAATACTGGAGGAGAATGTGGCCACAGTCAATGCAGTGTTGTCACATGTATCAGTATTCTCGACGACTAAATTGCGAGTTCACGTGATGTCAAGTAGCACTCCCAGAACTTCAGTGTGATTAGTTATATGTCTAATATTATCTATTGTCTATCCTCTAACCACGCTAGGTGGCAAACCGCTGGATTCGCATTCGGGAGGAAACAGGTTCCATTCCCTGTCCGACCATCCTGATTTCGGTCTTACCGCGGTTCCCTGAAATTACTCCCGACGAATACTTTCCCATTCGTTTCTCTAAGCGTTTCCTCAATCTCTAATGATATCGCTGTCTATGAGACGTTAAGTCCTAGCCTGTTCGCGGTAAACTGACAACCTTTGAAAATTTACATTTGAAAAGAAAATTACTGCTGTAACAGCATATGTGCTACAACAGTATATATACTGTAATGCAGGTCTCGAGTAAAGTTGGCAGCTAATTAATAAAAATAATAGTTCTAAGACTTAATGTTGTACTACAAGTGTAATGTTTTCATGTATGGCCACCTAAGTAATGTTTCCTTGTTTTATACACATTAGAATTCTAATCTGAATGTTTGCAAGACATTACACTTCTAACAATTCCAAGAAGTCACTTTTTTGGCGGATGAATGAAGTGATCAGGCTCGTAGCAATGTTAATTCAACATATGGCGGAAGGATACAGAAATGAGGAGAAAAGTATATCGCGAACAGGGCTTCCAAAAGTACTCGGTTAACTGTGAACAGTCTATACTTGTCTATCTGATAACTACACGTGCTGGTTGAGTTGTGTTGGTGAAAGTTGCCTGGCGTGCAGGTGGCTCAAGTTGTCAGCTACACGCTGGGGATTCCCCTGGACCAGGTGGCTGTGAAGCCTAGCAACACGCTGACTGCGGCCAACGACATCTGCACTGGGGCCAGCATCACCAGCGACATGGCCTGCTACGTGAGTGTAGTCCCTTCACCATTACTTCCTCCTTTTCTGAAACCTTTCACAGTTCTACTTTCAGGCTATTCCTACGCCTTATGCCAACAATGCTTTACTAAGAATAGAACCAAAGAGTGCGCATTCATGCGCACTCAGTATATTAATATTTTGCACGAGATCTATTTCTTACTAGGCATTACAAACACGTGTGTTTTCATTTTGTTTTTATTCATTTTCTAAGTCAAATATTAAAATTTGTAGCGTAAACTGGGGTCACTTTGTAACAGGGTGGGTGACTTTGTGACACAGATGTTTTTCACTATTATTCAAATGTTCTTCAATTTCGCAAAGGTTGTTTGGAATGCTTAGTGGTAAATTGGCACCATTGAATATCTGAAACATCCCAATGAAATAGGGCAGTATTTAACTACTATTTTTCTGTGTCACAAAGTATATTACGGTATATTAAATAAAATTTTAGGTTTACTTTAACCAAAATTATATACTTTTATGTTAACATAAGTAAAAGACGCTTTTGATGCAACGACATGTTTATGAAACAAGCAGAACGTCACTCACGGGGTGATTTTTCAAAGGTTAGATTCGTAAAGCGTAAAGATACAGCGAATAGATTGTATCAGCGGCGTAGTGTCGTGAGGCGCCGACACTCTTGGCATGTCCTCGCAGGATACATATCACAACATCGATTCTACATTCGTAAAGCTCAAGTCGTGTGAACTTCCGCCACGTGCATGTGTGGGACAGTACGCCAGAAGCCCTGGGTTTTTCCCTGTCGCTTATCTTCGTCCTATTTGAAAACCGTAAAGGGTTAGTACTGTTAGTATCCCTTCAATCTTGGATTTATTTTTGTTTCGCTGTAGCTTATTTTCCAGGTAAAATATGTGGAAAAATAGAGCTTTCAGAGCACAGGGCTTAGGCCTATCTTAACTGATATTTTTAACTCCACAATATTTCGTCCGTGTTGTTTTTTGTTCCACCTGTAACGGTAATAAAGATTAACTCATTAATTATTCGTTTTCAGTCTAACATGAGAAAAAAAAAGAATGAAATCAGTTCATTTTTGTTTCAGGAATTCAGTATGTAATCATAAAGTTTGAATTCTAATATTAATTCTTAACAGAAAGTTATAAAAGAGATCAGTCACAATATAGCAGGGATACCGCCACCTTAGACTCCCGTCAGTGCAGGCGTTTAGTTCCGAGTATTTGTAACTGCCGAATATGTTGCGGGAAGACACAGGGGAGTGGAGAGTTGGGTGTCAATTAATAATTAATGAGGTCTCGAGAGTCGATGAGGATGAAGCGAGGTGAGTATGGAGAAGCGCCTGAGAAACGGGAGATCCCCGAGAAAACCCGCCGACCAGAGCCATTGACCGGCACGATTCCCACATACAAAAATCTGGGAGCGACCCCGCCGGAATCGAACCTGGTTCACCTAAATGGGAGGCGAGCTCTTTAACTGCTTTGCTACCGCGGCCCCTGAGGGAGATGGGGGACAACTGCGTAGAACAATCGTTCTTTACGCCCTTCATGTGCGCAGGTGCCAACGTACAGGGAAATAACGATAAAGGCACCTTATTTCGTTGCGTTTCTGTCCGAGAATTGCGTGTGGCAATATGTTGTCTGTTGTGATATTGCATTGTAAATACATACACTCAGTACAGGTCCTTAACAATTTTCAAGTGTAAGCGAACAATATTTTGGCGCCCCTCCCTGGAAATAAAAATATTTTATAAAACTGCTATGCAGCTGTAGTTCCTATTCTGTGGAATGATAGTATTATCCAGTAATTTAATACAGTAATTACGTCCTGCACGTCCTTCGTCTTAAACCCTGGTTATTATAATTGAAGCAATCGTGAAACTTGATTGCATAGCACACGACGGCACAGCACTCTCCGAGTTTGACGAAAACTGCAATGCATGCCGGTCGTGGTGGCGTTTTGTCCGAAATAGACGAGTCCATTAATCTGTGAAAGGGGTGTCTTCTGCTTCTCACGATGTGAAAAGACAAAGAAGACAGGAAAGGGGTGCAGATGCATGGAATACGACTTATATTACATAACAAAACAACGGATCTTGCTAATTTTTAAAACTATAATAAATTATAGTACGTTTAATGAGTGTCCTTTAGAAAAATTATTTAATATTATCTGAAAAAATTATTCGTCTAATTTCAAAATTTTTTTGCCACGTAAACTGTTTCCATCCATTTCTTTACATGTTTGCCTTATGTACTGAAATTGTTTGAAGGCACCGGCTGCTTGCTTTGCTTGCGTCAAGGACCAGCCCTGCATACAATCGTGTTTTTGAAAAACGCAACACCATGAAGGAACCATCACAATGCAAGGAAATATGTTACATAAATCACTAATAGTAGCCTATTACAAACTCATGATTACAGTTACATAGCATTGCAACAACATTACTTGCAAAAAATTATTATGTCGTAAAGCATCCATGAACTACAGTGTACCGTGGAATGGAATCGTATAGGCCTTGGGTGTGTTTCTGGAGAAATACTTACCAGGCTGCTTCTACCCGAGTCCACAGATCATCGGTAGTGGCTGCTGGACGCGATAGGCTAGTTGTCGAGAGATGATATCCCAGACATGCGACATATCGGGCGAACATGCAGGCCAGGGAAGAAGCGGTATCTGCCTTGCTTCGAAGACGGTCTCGACATTTCTGGTAACACGTGATCGGCCGTTGTCTTGTTGGAATACGGCCGAAGGAAGAGTACGACTTCAGCCTCCACAACTTCCCTGATGTAGCGGTTGTTGTTGAGTGCCCACAATTCGCAGCACCCAACGTCACCTATGTTATCCGGTTGCTCACCATTAACCATCACGCCCATCGTTTTTTCAGCATGATGCTGGACAACGCATTCTGTAATATCTCTCACACTGGGAAAAAAAACATGGTTGTATGAACCATATAAGTATTGCTAACATAGATAGTTAGATCAACAGGACTGTTTATTGTATTCCTGTCTGTGAATGTATTTGCTACTTTGCATGCGAAACAGATAGTATCTATAATAGAAAAAAAAATCCACAATATTTGGATTATTCCCACAGCAACTAGGATTGTAATAACTTAATAGAATATTGTGTTGCTGCTGCCCTCCAGCCCTATTATAGAACTGTTCTGTTCTAGCAACAGAATATTCTGTTATAGGTTATTGCAATTCTGATTGTTGGAGGTACTATCTATTTCGTAGTAGGAAAGCAGTTCTCTGTTGTAGCAACAATATGTACGGTAGAAAATACAATCACAGACAGGAATACAACTAACAGTTCTGTTAGCATTACTAACAATATTTAGATTGTACGTACAATCCATCAGACGACTGTCCCCATTTTAACAGTCTAGGTGGTTCCTGCAATCATATTTTCTGTCAGTGCACATTGATATCGTCGAATGCATTTGCGGCTACCATTGTAGTCCAAGTTGACCGGGACTCGAAGATACATGTTACTACTTTGCACGCCAGTAGGTGTGTTCGTGAGTCCGTTTTAGCCTGAGGAGTCGATGGTTTAGACTCAAGGGAATTCTTGACAAAGGAATGCATGCACGCAGTCCTCTTACGAAGCAGGCGCCGTCGAACCGTGCAAACAGACAATGTCAGATCTGTTGCAGTGTTCCAACATTCTGCTAAAACTCGAGATGAAGCTTAACATTCCTTCATTGGCATACGGGCGAGGTGTCTGGTGTCGTCACATTTCGTGTTTACGACTCGTCCTGTTCTCTTCACTCCGCTGCTCTCACACTCGCATCGCTGTCATGGCATTATGTCATGTATGAGCAGCAATTTCGCGGCATGAGAATCTTCCTTTATGCACGCCGATCACTCAGCGCCGTTCAATCTCTGTAACTTGCTTAAAACGTGCACTTTCAGGTCGACGAAGTATACTGACACCAGTAGCAATGTTTACAGCTCACTGATGATGATAAACTTTATTTTTCTGTATCCTCAACTTCCCTGTATTTATACCACTTCAGAGGGTGCTGCTGTGTCTAAGAATGTGCAATCATTCTCAAATTACAGTCACTTGCGTATCACACCCTGCTTTCCATTTCCTGCGAGTTACGTTACATTAGCATGTTTCCTTCATGGTGCTGCATATTTCACAATCGTAAGTGTATGAAGATGCTTTTATAAAATATCATGGTTAATGGCAACATTGCTGTTTTTAAGTGCTTAAGTATATTCAATGAAAAATACAGAGATAAGAAACGTCGGAAAATTAAATTTGCCAAGACAAATGAACACTTCAGGCGGGTTATTAATTCGGTACAAGAGACAAAACTAACAGAAAAATCAAAGAATATTTAATACGACATTTTGGGTAATCTATAAATTGCGGTAATATTATCTTCAGCTAACCAACAGAAATGTCGGGTAAACTGAGTGAGATGGGTGTGACAAAGCTTCAGTAAAGTGTTGCAGGAGTAACACTGGGTCTGAAAGATTCAGAGTATTTAATTTCTTACAAATAAAAAACGTGTTCGACTAACAACCAGCCTTTCTGCTGTTTTTTTATTCACTTTAACAAATATTTTTAAAACATTTCTAGCATTTTAACAACAAAAACACTGCAATGATTGTTACTAGTCTTCTACTTTTTAGGATATGTACATTCGAAGGCTCAAGAGGCCAAAGAGAGCCGACATTTAAAGCTACATGATACTAACTGAAATGGGCACTGAAACACTAATAACACTGCTGCTATTAGTCCAAACTTGCCTCTCATTAATGAGATGAGCTAGTAGTACCTGCTCAGCTGTAACAGGACATATTTTAAATGTATTAACTACACACATCGCTCCTTTTGTCCAACATGCAGTAATCATACCTGCATTTCCCAATGTCATCTCGCAGTTGATTTTTTCTGTATTAAGTGTGCTACCTTAAGTTAGGTGCAACGCAAATAGAGAGTACGACATAACTGTCAGTTATAACCTGTTGGACTTTTGCGGAAAGTTTACTTACGCCAACAAAGCGGGAACAAGTCTTGGTCAGACAAGTTGTAAATAATATAATTAGAAAGAGCACCGATCTGGTCTTAGTCATTGCTACAGAAAATGAATATTTGAAGGTATGTGCTGATGAAATTAAAACGTATTGCACAAAGTGACAGGAAAAAGGCAAGAAAAAATTTGAATATGATGATGCAGCCTGCCTAGTTGTATCGTATGACCAGCACGGGTTGGATGAAGTGGAGATAAAACTGTAACTTATCTTAAAATATTGTAGATATTTCTAAGGTACGAATAATTTTTATAGGGATTTCCGGCTGCTATCAATACAGTTTCATTACTATGGATTAGTAAGTTATGAACGCCATGTTAACATCGATGTCTCTTGAGTATTGCGGATGACATGAAGGCCAGAGTTCGTGGGAGGTAATTCCTGCACTTCAAGGACACCACGTATTTGAAATCTTATTTTGTGGTGATTCTATCAGTGCAAGTAATACAATGTTATGCAGTATCTGTGTACTATATTAAAAATGTAGTAGCGCTTGTTAGAAATGCGTTCTCCGAAATCAAGCTCCCAGTCTTTTTTAACATCGTTATTCTTCGAGTTTGATTAAACAATCCCTTATATCTGATTTCAGAGCACGCATATGAAGCAAGAATGACTACGACTTTATTTACCACAAAAATAGTTAATTGCTTTGTATAATTTGCATTGCTGAGGCAACGATGCGACTAGCGTAATGCGGGTTGCCTAGTGTTTGTGAAGTGCTGTGCTGTAGTGTTGACGTGTCTGGCAGGCGGCGATAGAGTGCTGCAAGGAACTGCGCATGCGCCTGCAAGACACCGCTAACAGCCTGCAGAACCCAACCTGGCAGAAACTGGTGTCGACAGCCGCAGACAATGGCGTGGACCTGGTAGCTAGCCGCATGTGAGTACACCACTACGTCGCGAGGCAGATGCTGCACACAACACTCGCCTACTCCATCTTACACTTCGTATAGGCGTCAATGTTGTATAATCAGGCATAGCAGAGCGATGTTTAACCAACTGGGACTGAACTTCATCCGGATTAAAGAAATATCACGATCTGGAAATCAGCAGTATAAAATATAACATAGTACTTGTACGCAGATTTTATACTGTACACGTGGACAACCTGCCTTATATAACTCCTTACGCATAAACACTGTTTTAAATGTACGCGTTAAAGTAGGTGGTAATCAGCAAGTTCTTCTGTGCCGTATTCGTATGACGTTTATGTGCGGCACAGCCACCCAGGCGTTTGACTATCGTGGGTTTGGCCGACGTTGTGCACAACTGTGCACGCATATTCAGTAAAGAGATGGTGATATACAGTTTAGTACAGCTTTATTTAATAATAACAAGTCTAATATTACACTAAGGTGCGTACTGTGCTGCAGTTTTCAACCCACACAAGCCGTAAATTCAGTCTAAGGATGGGACTGGAGAAGCGACGTTGTACTGTACACATCCGAGGTGTGTATAAAATAATGTCGTGTGCGAAGTTTTGTCATGAGTGTGAGCTGCCGGCCGGCCAATGCGATGGCACTATACTGCCGGCAGCGGGTCGGAGTCCTGCCTGGAATGTGCTGTCTCGGGACAGATCATTCCAGGCGGGGGCTCGGGCTCGTGCTGTCTGTAGGCAGTGAGTGGCCTGTGCGGCGCGGCGATGTCATGAGGCCAGGGCAGCGCGTC
>NQII01004504.1:151355-199581 GCA_002778355.1 Clitarchus hookeri
CTACGAGCTAACTGAAATCGCAGATGTACGGTAGCGTCAGAAATTGTCTTAAATAAGTTAATAGCATAAAAATACGCCTTTATTATTTGGCATTACTTCTCTCGTTGTGTTATTGATGGTGATATCTTGGTTGTTAAATTGCACCCCACAAGCAAACTATAGTTAGAGAACTAGTACTTTCGTTTGTATTTGAACTGAGCTGAAATTAGAAAATAATGTCAAACAATTGGCCAAAAAAAAACAAAATAGTGTAGTGGATATTCCGGCTACCGCAGAGAACCTTTCACACAAACGAGTGCCGTATGTTTACCCTTTTGGCGAGTGGACAGTTTTTTTTTTTAAGAGATCCATGTCAGGGCCTCGAACGCACTCGCCCCCGCCATGGTCGTGACAATATGCTTCTAAAGCCATAGGGCATGTCGTATAGCAGGGATTATATTGTGTTTCCAACGGAACGACTTTGAAGATATTGTAGCAATAGGCAGTTTCGAAGAATATTCTCACACACACTTTTGTCTGAACACAATTACGCTACTGCTCATTCCTTTAGCAGTACATCATCATCCACAGTGAAACACAAGCGTGCACGGCGCTGCATACGAAACAGCCCTACACAAAGCATCACTCTGACAGAATACTTACTAACATAGCTGACAAAACTAGTTGCGTTTTCTGTACTAGCTTTCAAACACATGTAGGTATATTTTTACATGTCTAGCGTTAATCTATGTCCCTCACACACTTTGAGAAGCTCGCCTAAGTCTGCCTATATGTGTATGTGTTAAAACTGTCTGTAAATTTAGCCCTAACACACATTTTTAATATTCTCCCGACATGTTATAGGGTCTAAACATCAGGCACATTACACGTGTAATTGCGACGAGAAATATTGGCGGTAACAACATCTCCAACAAAATATTAACGAAGCCAATTCATGTGACGTTTGTGTGGTGGCATTTCGTCATTTTATTCGCGTTATTGCTTTTAGTTAGCTGTTTAAAAGGCCATATCTGGCTCCTAATAAAAAGGATTTTCACGTGAAGTCATCCTTGGCTTTATTGATATGCACGTGAGCATTGCAGGATTGTGAACGAATTTTAAAGAAAAATGTGTAAAGGTGGACCTCATTACCTCGCACATACATTTATGCCAAGTGAAGTCCATTGAACGTCACCTTCATGTCCTGTAACTATTCACAAAATTTAATAAAATGTAAGGTTGGAATATTTAATAAAAAGGCTACAAAAGCATACAGTAATCTAAGCAACTTCCACACGCCAGTAACTTATCAAATGAATATTTAGTTGCTTAAATGTTGAAAAAAATATAATAGTTTAAATTTTTACCATTATATTTGACTGATGCCCCAAACATTAATTTACATGTTTTTCAAATGCATGCTGTGTTACAGGTTCGCCTCAAATCTGGACGGAAAGCAATATGCCGTGTATGGTGTGTGTGTTCTGGAAGTTACTGTCGATGTACTGACTGGTGTGTTCCAGGTAGGAATAGATCAAACATAAGTTAAAAATATAATTAAGTGTATTTAACAAATAAATGTAACTAAATATAACACAGAAAAACAAAATTATAGCGAATTTAAGTACCAAAACTATTACTAGACCATAAAAATAAAATGTAAATTATACCTACTGAGCAGGAATCTAGTAATACAAATGCTCACGCACATACATAGGAAGGAGTGTCGCTCATAGTTACCCTCTATTATAGAGGAATGTTGAACATGGAGAGGAGTAAGTAAATCAAAAAAGACACAAGACCGTTGAAGTGATGACGTTCACAGACTTTATGTCCCGAACATGTCTTAGTTAAGTTTTACGACAAGCATGTGGTGGCTGTGATCTTTCTCGACACTGAGTAATGTAGTGGTAAATCAGACGAACAAGGAAATGTCTATGGCACTAGGTGGCAAGACATTCATCACAATAATACATTTCTGGCAAAATCACTTATATTTGTAGGCATTACTTGTAGTGCCATTTCAAAAGTTAATACGCCATTATGCTTGCAGCAAGTATCAAGATCACAACTGTGTTATTTCTGGACCAAAATAAAATCCTACTTCGATTAGATAATCTACACCAAATAAGAATGCCAGGAAATATCCAAATTTTCAAATTTAAAAAGTAAAATAAGTAAAATTGATTTTATTGCATACAATATTTTACCATAAACAAATTATCTAAAAATTAAGTCATGTCGTGTTTTTTTTTTTTTTTTTTTTTTTTTTTAATCGCTTACAGTTATTTTGAGTGTTCCAATAATGATGAAAATGCTACTCTTGACATGCTACATTTGTTTGCTCGAAATAGCATTATTATTTGTGATTACAAGTTGAGAGTTTTTAGAATAATCAACATTTGTATGCACCACACTTCATCTGTAGCAGCATCGCACTGTGAGGAACTTAAACCAGACGGGCAACACATTATTATTTTTTTCACTTTTATGTCCACTGTGTGTCCAGTTAAGCTCCCTACACACACTGGTGCGGTGAACGGCTGCCGTAGCAGTAATGTACAGTAGTACGAAATGTGCAGCTATATATGAATAGGCTGGCTCGATGCATACCGCAGTGGTACAGACACTGCTTACACAGTTGACCGCGAGCTTCGCCTCTTTTTATGACAGTGTGTTCAGTACAAGAAGTCCTCTTACTGCTGGCAGTGGCTAAGGACGAAGATAAGTGCCAATTAAAAATAGTATCAATCAAATGACCTCCTGATATTGAAAAATAATTAAATACAAGTGATAGCCGGTATCAAATAATGAAGTTACAAATCTAAGAAGAAGGAGGACTTAATGAAATTAGATACTATACACAAAACCCTCAAATATCCTCAAAATCCAGGAGGAAAATTTTTAACCGTTGAACAGCTTTAAAGCTCACATTTAGAGGTCAGACTACTCGCCTCCCATGGGTTCGATTCCCGCCGGGGTCGGTCCCGGATTCCGCTGGTCGGCGGATTTTCTCGGGGATCTCCCGTTTCCCTCGCCACTGCATTCCTGAGCTACTTTATACTCTCCTCTCTTCAACCTCATCTGCTCTCAAGCCCTCGATGTTAAGAGCCGTCCAAATCTCTCAACTGCACTCCACTCCCCAGCCATGCCTCGCTCACGCTCCAGGCTATTACGGTAGGTCAGGTACATGTGCCACGCATAGCCCTGCCTGGAACAACGTGTGGATGTCTGAGACGCTGCACTGCTGTTCGCAGATCTCCAGAGCTGACATCCTGGAGGACGCCGGAAAATCCATTAGCCCCAACGTCGACGTGGGACAGATAGAGGGAGCTTTCGTAATGGGGCTGGGCCTGTGGACCACGGAGCAGATCGTCATAGACCCCAACACCGGGGAGTGTCTGACAGACAGGAGCTGGGTGAGCCGAGAGGTCTTCCTGTACTCACAGTCACTTGGCGTTAAACTGTAGAGTTTGGTCAATGTAAAGAAAGCACTTTTAAAATCAACGTTTAGGAAAAATCACTGTCCGTTATTGTGTGCATTTCGACAGGCCCACTGACTGGTGTACTGTCTGTAAAGTTGACAATGAGCTTTGGAAAGTAGTTTCATTTATTTGAATCGTGTTAGAAGTGTGACGTTTAAATTTATGGAAAGTGAATTTATTTACTTTAGTTTGTTTGTTCCATGCACATAGGTATACATTCCTAACGATTTCACAGTTACAGTCGAATAACGCGTGAATAAAGTGATGTGATCTGTGTCAATGTTACATATGGGGGAAGGATGCAAACGGGAAGGGGGAGAATATTCAAAGCAGGGCTTTCAAAAGTGCTCACTTTACCGTCAACAGCATTTACCAGCCACGGTAACGTTGTACTAGCTGCCTTATTAAATTTCAAATGAAATCTCGAAGATTCCTTCATATTGCATCTTGCTTTATAAATACAAATATCGACCGTGAAGTATACTGCTCACAAAAAGTTCAGCATATTCCCCATTCGCCAACGAATACGTAATATTTATGTTTCTAGTAGGAGTGGATCGTACCTATGTTGTGTGAATCATGGACAAGTTGCCTCAGGAAATGCTTAAAGATCTTGTTTTTGACATGCCTCGTCGGATACAAGTGTGCCTCAGGTGTCGTAGAGGTCCTACACGTTATTGAAATTTGCCAATGCATCTGAGACCATATTTGTTGTTTTTGTTTGTTTCATACAGGGATGACGTAAACGAGTATGGTGTTTTTGTCCCTATGTATGTGCTATTAGGAGTGTAACATGAAATGTAAACTACTGTTATACACTATAACATCCTGGATTATGACATATGCTAAATTTTTTGTGAGCAGTATATACATCATTGTTGTTTGAACGGAAATGTGTTCTACAAAGTTACCATTATTAGTACAAATGTACCCCAATGACGGTACCCGGACCCTGTCTTGTCAAGTGCTGTGACAGCTGAGGAACCACTGTGCCAACAGAGTGCATTCTGAAGACAGTGTCTTGCTTAACGTGAACTCGACCTGCCATATTGGATTTATTTACATTTCTCCACAAGATATGTAGTTTCCAGATTCGTTATAAGGTCTGTTATGGCACAGTGTATACCTTACAGTTAAGAGTACCTGTAGGCGACGAGGCCTAGGAAAAGGAGATTGGAAATAAAATGAAAAATACTGTAGGTAATCAATAGTTTTCATCGTTTACATGTCTTACGGTTTCACATGAACAAATTATAAACATAAGATGGCAACCTATGTGATAAACTAAACTAAATTGAAATTTTTTAAAAACTGTGCTAATACGCCTTATTGCACTGTGGTAGGTTAACGATACATATGTCTATAACAATTACGAACATTCGAATTACAAACTATATTTAGTACTTAAGATAATTATGGTAATTTCACATTAAAATATTTTAGGAACACGACAATTTTGTCTCGCCTAACAACCACCACAGCAATCAAAGGTATCAAGATCTTCGGCTGACATACACAACTCCTCATGATACCATTTACTGCAAATGGAACACTTTCGTATATCGGCCATCCTATCCTCGTCACATCAATGAGAATATCATCCTGTTTTCATTTGTGGAGTAATAGAACCCTTTATGATATCAGATTTTGCATACTTTTATTTTTATTATTCTTATTGAAAGGGTTTTTTGTAATGCGCATTCCTCTGTAATTTATACAAATGTTTTAACTGTCGCTGTATTTCCCGAGGTTTTTATCGGTGTTGTCATGAATTGGTGTAAAGGAGACCTTTATTTCAGTTGGGACAAGGACACATCAGCAGCAGCAGCATCATCATCATTAGCATCATCTTTGTCGTCATCTGAATTAGAACAATCAATCATGTGGTAAAATCTTCCAGTATGCTTGATGCGTGTTTGGCCGAGCTGAACGTTTGCTGCAGATGTTGATGCTGACGAATCCAAAGGTTTTTGCCTGATGTTCTGTATATGGATTTGAAGTCTCCTGGAGTGATCCTGAAGTTGATGGTTTCAGGGAGTTGGAAGGCATCGCATTTTCTTTGTCGATGGCATCGGGTAACAGTCACACTGCAGCTTCTATCAAGATATATGGAGCGAAAGCTATTTCCGAGATTGCTTCAGGTTTCAAAGGCCACTTGCCTAGAAGACACTCGTAATATCACTGTGCATCATACATTTGGACCAGACATTCGAAAGAACAACATTAAATCGTGCTCAAGTGAGCTTCTTGTGTGGATTCTGATTCAAAAATTACAAAACCTCGCGTCTCAATGGGGCTTCAAGAGATCGGTATACGGCTGTATCGAGTGGCTTTAAGTTCGTGGGTAATGTTGATGGTAAAAAATACAAAGAGATTCGAGTGAATCTGCGACGTCGATGATGTACAGGTCCAGATGACAATCTGCTCCGTCAAAAATCAAAAGGCACTTTCCCGCACATTTGTATTTGGTCAGATGCTTCAGACACTCTTTGTATAGTTAATTTGGGTAGTTATCTTTCAACTCTCGCTTCAACCGTTTGCCCTTTAAAATTATTTTAAGTTATATTGCAGTAGTAAGTGCATTTGCACATCTCACAAAGGTGAGACTTTCTGCATTTTGAGACGAATGTAAAAGTACTGGTTTGGCCCCTTTCTGTACTAGAACGGTCTGTTGATGGTGAACCGTTAGGCTGCACCCTTCTTCATCCTTCTTATATATTCGTCCAGGATGATATTACAGATCGAAGTCATCGTAGGTTTATCTTTAAAAAGTGATAATCAACTGTAAATTTATTGAGTTTTTGATCTCTAGCGGAGTTCATGTCCTAAACTTTCCTGTCCTAAATCATAAGATTTATTTTCGTGAACACTCTGATCCTCTCTTTACCAAGGGGTTTGATTTTATCACTGAAATGATTGTTAATGCTATTAAGGGTTGTCAGGCTGGCACGTGAAGTGTGTTGCAGATGTTTGGTATAAAACTCGTTATTCAATAACGGTTGGATATTATGAAGTGGTGTCTAAACACGAAAGACAATTAAGAAACAATTTGTACCCAAAGACATGTTTTAAATTCTCATTTCAAATCCAATTACAGTTTTTTTTGGGCGTGAAAATAGATAAAATGGGTGTTTCCAGAATCAGTATTAGATGCAACATTTTCGATACAGAAAGTTTAGAGTTGTCTTTAGACAGCATTTAACTTATACTTTTATTAGCGTGTGATAAAACTATATGGTCGCCGCTTAAAGTCAGGTTGAAATGAGTCGCCGACGGAAAGACTGCACTTCCAGTTGAGCGCCTTGCGCGTAGAGGCGATGATGCAAGTGGTGAGTGAGCAAGAGTCGCCCTTACAGTTCATGTGTTTGGAGGCCTCAAACACGGAAAATAGCTACAGGCGGCGGAACATTTAAACTCGCAAAACTTTTTAAGACCAGACGACGGAGGATTCGTGGTGTCAAAGGAGTCCTATTTCATTAAATCTGATTAACCTCCTTATCATATCAGCTTTTCGTTCTTCACTCACAGCGGATCTTTGACCCTGCGATTTCTTCAATCTGCCACTACTGAGATGATTTCTGAGTGTTCTTCTGAGATCTTGTACCTCTCTGCGGCCGCATATGTGCTCAGAGTTCTCCTTTCTGCAGTTTATACTGCTGCCACCAAGTCTTCTCCCGACCATAGTATTATTTTCAGAGGCATCGTCTTCAAAGTCACAGAAAAAATGGAACAAATTATTTAGCATAAGCATCACACACTATACTCACTCATAAACAATTCTATACAGGGGCATAGACAAGGATGAGAGGGTCCGGGTTCCGACTCACCCCCCTCCCTAAATATAAATAAAATATGGACACCTTAGAAAAAATATATATACACTGTTCAAAATAAAACAGTTTCTCATTACTTTGCATATATATACAGTACATGTTATATATACTGTATATATTATATATATTATATATTCTGCGCCACTGTGCGCTAACTAAAGATATACAAACGTCTCAAGGTTTCCGAAAACTGAAAACAATACAGCATTTACAAAGGAACACTTCTTGTACCTCTCATCTATAAATTAATGTAATTATGTGTAAAACAGAAATGGTTCTTGAACATGCTGAAAACAGAATGTGGTAATTGGGCACTCATGTGGACTGTCAATAAGCTGTGTTGCCTGTTACACTGCAGCACAGCACCTTGGCATACTCCTAATCAGTCGTCGGATACGCACCCGTATCACCCCTTTTTCTCGGAAACACCATAATACCGGGGGTCCGCGAAAAAAATTGTGATAACAATACCCTATATGAATCATCGATTGGTAGTAATTCTATTCCCTTGAACATACCGAAGGTAGGGGTACAGCTTTGAAATTGTAAATGGTAACAGGGGTTGTGTATGGTATCGTTGGATAGGGGTTGTATATGGTATCGTTGGATAGATCGTCTAAAAGGAAACATTTTCTAAGACAGTTGTTTTCTGATGTGCATAGTTCACGCACAATAAAATAGATAATGTAAGCATACGGTTTGTGACGTGCGTAGTTTACGCACAACGAAACTGAACGAAAATTACTTTTATTCTTACTACAATGAAATGGAAATCAACTAAACATGTTGTTTTTCTAGCGTGCATACCTAGTATACATACAATCAAAAGGATGTCGGGGTGTACTGTAAATACCGGTATGGTGTGAGAGAACTACTGTGAGATGGGAACTGGGAACACTCATTCGCACTCATCACTCTTAATAAGTGTTCGAAATGTCGACCATCCTGTATCAGGCACGACTCTGCTCTCCTTATTACGTTCGCTGTTGCTCGGCGGACATCAGCACAGCTGAGCTGATCCACGTGCTGCTCTGATTCTGCCCTTTCATGTCTTCCCTCGTTCTTGGACGCACGCCGTAGACGATGTCTGTAATTCTCCCCCACAAAAAGAAGTAATTTGGTGACGAGTATGGAGAACGTGGTCCAAGCTTCAGGAACCATTCGTCTAATCCACTGCCTGGGGAATAACATGTCAGCAACTAGCCGAGAGCTCTGCGTGAAAAGTGAGCAGGACAGCCGTCCTGTTCAAGCCACAGTGTTAATCTCAGAGCGAGAGAGACATCTTCGATCTGCTGATAAAAATATTATCTAGAAAGTCTGTATATGCAGCACCATTCAATTGCCCTTCAAAAATATGGTTATATGATACGTTGCCCGAGAAGACCACATCAAGTATTAAGGCTCCACACATGCTGGTTATCCACTTGACGAAGCCAATCTGGGTTGACTGCAGACCAGTAATGGGCATTATGCATGTTAACATCACCATTACTCTTGAATATGACCTCATCAGTCCACAAAATGCTGCCATGCAAAGCAAGGTCCTTTCTCAGGTACCAGTTGCAGAAATCAGTGTGCTTAGGGAAGCTATTATTCCCACGTTCTTGGTACAGCTGTACATGGTACGGATGTAAACGATTACCAGCTAGGATTCTCCACACTGTACTTTGAGACAATCCTGAGTCGCGGACAATCCTCCGTGTAGAATCATGAGGATGACAGAGTCAGAGCAGCATGTGGATCTCTCATCAGTGCTGAGATCCGCCGAGCATACGCGAATGTAAGATGGGGAGAAGTGTCGTGTATGATACAGGATGGTTGACATTTAGAACACTTATGAAGAGTGCTGTGTGCGAATGAGTGTTCCCAGTTCCAGTTCACGGTAGTTATCTCACACCAGACCGGTATTTACGGTACACCAGACGTTCTTTTTACTGTACGTACACTAGGTATGCACGCCACAAAAACAACAGGTTTCGTTTATTTCCTTTTGATTGTAGTAAGAAAACCATGTTTGCGATCAATTTGCATTGTGCGTAAACTATGCACGTCCGAAAAAAAGTTCTTGTAAATGTTTCCTTTTAGATGCTCTATCCAACGATACCTTATACGATACACATTCCTATTTTCAATTTCAAGTCTCCCCCCCCTCCTCCCCCAACTATACTGACGATATGTTCGGGGAAATGGTATTACTACCAATCGATACTTCATGTAGGGTATAGTTATCACACTTTTTCCGCGAACCCCTGGTGTCTTGTTGTTTCCGAGAAAAAGGGGTTATACAGGTTCTGTGAATCATACTGCATAGTGCATATATACAAATTTTTTAGAATTTTTTTAATTTACTCTTATTATAAAAGGAAATGTGAGAAATCAATACGCAAACAATCTTGCAACCAGCAAGAATTTTTGGAAGCTTTGTATATGTATTATCTTTCGTTCTGTAGCTGGCTGTCCAACCAAATTCATCAGAATAATTGTAATTAATTACATCCTTTAAAAAATGTTTTTGAAGTTTTCACTGCTCTGCACATGAACCTCAATAACTATGCTTCGAGTCTTCATGCCACTGAGAGAACAGAACTGTGTGTTAATCAATTACTTTATAATGTGGAAAAATTTTAATGGTAACCAAGTGACCACTGTACAAGATATTAGTGATAAAAATAACTAATCTGTGTATTTTTAGACAATAGTACTCTAGGACGATGTTTTCTGTCATTTTTTGTTCGTTAAAGCGGAATGTTACATTTCCAGACCTACTATCCGCCAGGAGCGAAAGATATCCCGATAGACTTCAGAGTCGAGATGCAGAAGAACATGCCGAATCCTATAGGTGTTCTTCGCTCCAAAAGTAAGCATATAAACTGTTCAGACAAAGTTTTGCATCAGATTTATTGTGCCACAAATACCATAACATTTTCCCTTCATGCAAGGAAAAACAACACAAATATTGTAAAAAAATTCATTTCGTATCGTAACAATAAACGAAATACACTAGCTGTCTGTTTTTTTTGGGAAACGCCATTGTCATATTTTATTTTACTGTCACTCTCCACATGGATCAATACCGTGTGTGACCTCCCCGAGAACTCACAAGATCCCTGACGCGCCGAGGCATACTGAAAATGAGGTTATCCATTCACTCTTATGGCAAGTTGTACCATTCTGTCTGGGCAGCCAATATCAGCTCCTGTACATTGTTGGGTTGTTGATGGCGTACTTGAATGGCAGTTTTCAGAAGGTCCCAGGCATGCTCTATGCATGTACCACAAGCCAATTCATTCTTTCAATACCGGCATGGTGACAGAATTGATCAACTACTCTTGCACAGTGTACGCGGGCATTATCATCCGCCAGGAGAAACATCATTTCACCAAATTCCTGTTGGTAAATTGCATAACAGTCTGGAGAACATATGTGATATACCGCCGAGCTGTCATTGTGCCCTCAATACGAACTAAAAGTGTTCGATGTCCAAGCATAATTCCTACCCAGACCAGGATTCCTCCACCTCAGTATGCATGGACTTCTTGCATAGCACGACGCCTTGCCTGTGCACCTCGTCTTCTCTACACCCTCAACCCGAGGCTGCTCGGAGACGATCGCGTATCTCCCTTGCTGTTGACGTATTGTTCCGGTATGCATTAATTCTCACGTAGCCGTCTAAGCAGGTGTTGTGACCCTCGGGCGGCCAGATCGTGGTCAATCGTTAACATTATTAGTCTCTCTGTGTCACCTGCAGATCCTAGACACATTACTTTGTACGAGAGAAACGATCCTAGCACTTTGAAACTTTGTGCCATAGCATGATCCGATCACATTTGCAGTCAAGCCCTCACTAACATTCTCCACCTCGCTGAATGAAAACTGGCTGACATTTGTATGTTACAGAGACAGCGAACCAAAAGCGAAATACAGTCAAATGGGACATATACATTCCGACAAAAACGTTAGAAAATGTGTAAACATTATTCTAGAAATGCATTCTGAGTAATAACGTTAGAACATTGTTGACTTTTCGTTTGATGCAAAAAGTTTATCGAGCACTTTATTTCCACTTCAAATTATTTATAACTTTAATTTTTTTTTAATTTGTTGAGGTTACATTTTTTAACACAGTTTTCAATGTGAAAATATGCCATAGATCATTACCTTGTATTTTAAGGGAATTTTCTTAAAAATGTTTGAAAAAAAATATGTCCAAATCTTTGCGTGCATTTGCCCGTGCTATAAACAGCAAAAATGTTTGACAGGGGTACAAATTTCAAATTAAAGTGCAGACCAAGATTGAGTTAAATTTGTTTAGTCGTATCAGTGATATGACACAACACTAACTCAGTAATACCGGCAATTCTAAATAAAGGTTTGTTGATATTTTCTAAAAAAAATATTGTTGTTGGCTTTAATATATCTGAAGATAATCGACCGATTATTGTAAAAAAAATTGGGAAAATATCCTCTGCTTAAAAATTTGAACCCACGTGATCTTACAATAGCTTTTCAATGGATCAAAATTACTAGCATCGTTAATTTCTAGTTATGTTATTAGTTACTCAGTCATTTGAGGCACAAGTCCTACATTCTCCAAAAAGTATTTCTATCCATGTTGCACTGTAAAATATATAGTACAGTTAATGGAAAGTGCCATCGCAGGACAGAGTGAAATATTTAATTATGGAAATATTATTGAGGTAGAGGCATAAATCAGTAGTACGAAGTTGAGGAACAAGTACGTCACTAGTGTGCTTAATTATGTTTTTTTTTCTTTTGTATAGCATATGTCTCAAATTAACATTTACACTCTTTTTACGTTAACAATATGATGGGACTGGGTGTATTTTAAACCAATAAAGACAACGTTGAGTGTATCCAAGCGCGTGTAGCCACGAGTGGTAGCACTAAAATTGTTGGGGAAATGGCGGAGGTGACAAGGTTTTCTTTTGAGAAACATAAGTAGATTTTAAAGTGTTATTGGTAATGTGAGAACATAAAAGAGGTGCAGAGAGGAAGGTGGTAAGAATTATATACTGCGCCACCGTCAAATGTAACAATACGGTTATGTGACAAGTTTGAGAGGAACAGAACTGTGTGTGATGTGAAGAAAGGATGGTGAGGCAGGAAGAAAATAACAATGGACGAAGGAAGTGTGATGGTTCTGTCGCACACATTCACACCTTGCCCCGGGAAGTCGAAGTCAGTACGACAAAATGTATGTAAGTCAGGTGTAAGTAAATAAAGTGTCCATCTCATTTTAAAGCAAGTAAAGTTGAGGCCGTACATTCCCACGTTACTTCATGCTATGAATGAAGACGATCCAGAAAGGCATGTAGAATTTTGTGAGTGGGTTGAGAACACACGCAACGACTACGAACATTTTACTGGTGTGAGTGTTTGGTATGATAACACATTGTTTAAATTGAATGTAACTATGAAGCGTCGCAGTTGTATGTACTGGGCCGATGAAAATCCCCACACTGCTGTTGAGCAGCCAGTTAATCTTCCTGGGTTAACAGTGTTTTGTGGTATGACTGCCAGAGGACTAGTGGGGCCAGTCTTCTTTGACGGAACAGTGAGAGCTGAAAGTTGCAGGAAAACATTATGCCAACTGTTCATCAACTATACGCTTGATTTTTCCAGCAAGACGGTTTATCGCCACATTACCATCGAGATGAACGGTCGCTTCTGGATGAAACATTTGTTGTTAGGTGGACAGGCTGGCGAGGAAGCATTTAGTATCCACCCAGATCTCCACATTTAACGCTGTTAGATTTTTATCTGAGGGGAACTCGGAAGAACACCATCTATGCCACAAAGCCACGGACACTGGATGCCATGAGAGACGCGACTGTGATCGCCCGTGAATCCACTCACATGGGAACCATAGCTACTGTTTGTCGTTCTGTATTACGGCATTGCAGACAATGTCTTGCTGCTGATGGCGGACATTTTGAACATTTTCAACTGTTATCAACATTCGCACACACCCAAAGTTGTCATTTTAGCATCAGATACAAGTAGTCCCATCAGATTATCTTAGAAGTTTTGCTGTTATTCCCGTTAAAATTGTGTAATTATTAATTTGGGACATCATGTATGTGCCTTTGTTTTGAAATTAAGAGTTTCTCGTCTGCTGACAGCCGTTGGCGAGCCGCCACTCTGCCTGGCTGTGTCCGTGATGTTCGCCATAAGAAACGCACTGGAGTCGGCGCGCAAGGACGCTGGAAATGACGGCTCGTGGTTCCGCATGAGTGAGTACTGTACCACCTGCAGTTCTACATCAACACTGTATGGTTTAACCCACGAGCCCAGCATGTTTGTTATAGCAATAAGATAGAGGAGCTTCGGGGAATGCCACTTTGTTTTCTAAAGATAAAAACCATTGTGAAAAATAAAGACTTTTGGAACTATGCTAGTCTGCTACTCAGAATGTCATGCATAAACCCATCATAAAAATACACTAGCATCGGTAACTTTTGGTTACCTCATTTTTTTTAAGGGCATTTTGAGGGCAATGTGTAATAGTATGTGCACAAACATAGACTACTCTAGCAGTCACAATGTGCCCACAACCCACACAGCATACACTAAACACACTCATCTCCGTTTGTATCCTCTGAGAACCTCGTCTGGCTATAGAAGCGCCCTGTATCTTCACCACTTGGTTGTTCTTTGTGGACAATCGAATAAAAGTCAGAAAATTAAGCGTACTTTAGCTGCCAGGTTCATTGATACTAAAATCAACTTACTTTTTTTTTTGGCTTAGGTCGTGCTGTAATTGTTGGTGGCTCAAGTTGAGCAATAAACAATGCAGTAGTCAAAGTAGAGCTAGCGAGGTTTTGTCTTTTATATAAATGGCTTGTAGCTTTTTTTTTCTTTTTTTTTGTTCGTGTTCTCTTTTTGCTTTTTTTTCGTCATCTTTTTGATTTCAAGCTTTTTTTTGTAAGTATAATGGGCGATATTACTTAAGCAATCGCCCTTCTTCGACCTATGATCAGATATGTCGATTTTCTCACTGGAACTGGAATGATTTCATGACCGTTGTTCCGTCTAATGATAACAAGCAAGCAAGTCGTTTAGCATTTGTTCAGAGATATTGAGAATGTTCATAAATCTCAGTTCCACAGTGGGATGTGACATTACTTTATATCTGTGGCTTCGTTAACCTCTCTTTTTACTCTCTGAGTTTCTTTTTCGTATGCTTCATCAGGTGATCTTCTGTAGATTGGGTTAGGACTAGGAGTGGTATAAGGAACTACTTTTTCTGCAGCAATAAAATATGCATTGCAGAAAACATGTATTTTTACAGAATATATCCTTGTTGCTTGAAATGCTGTTACAGCTATCTCTCCAGTCTGAACATTCAAGTATGCACTTCCAAAGAGTTTTGCAATGTCGTAAGGATTCAAGGGATCTATACGATGCCTTTAGAACTTCTTCACTGTCGTGCTATTTTTTTTTTAGTGTTTTGTCTAAGGGCAGGAGCATGTGTGTGCAGGACGGGAGGGGGCAGGTACACAAAGCAAAGGTGGTTTTTCCAAGTTACTTAAATTACTCCCATGTTTTTTGTGTGATTACGGTGGACATCGAGGACGAAGAGCACTGGTGAATCTTGAAATAGTTTTTAAGTCGTTTAAATGTGCGAATCATTGGGCAAAAATATTTGATTGAGACCGCTCTGAAGAATGGCGAACTCCAAGAACTAATTTCGCAACATTCGCTAAAGAAAAGTCAGCTGAATTTTTGTAACATATTTATGTATATATATATATATATATATATATATATATATATAACTTCGTGGGGTGATTCTTTATGCAAAATCAAGTGGCAAATATATAGGACACTTTATCTAAACTAAATACGGCCAAAATAAGTCCCCGAAAATGGAGATTTTTGAATGTATTTTTGCTAAATATTGGAAACCAGGTGACAAAGTACAATTTGCGGAACATTGTTTGATGTTATCGGCAACTTCAACCTAAGAGCAAACTCACATTAATAATACTCCTCGTTATGAAAATAAGGGGTGGCCAACCTCATATTGCCGGCAACTTCGTTACCGTCGGGAATTATGAATGTTTAATGCAGGTTTATTGTCCACTATGACCTACAAAACAAAAATGGTCCCCTTGTTGCAACTACCTAGGCCCCACCGTTCTCATTCAAATCGCACACAGCGATACAGTGCCTTGTACGTAGGCAATACGCCATACATGTGTGTATGGTAGACTGCTGTTTGCACTGCACAGACAATGACGGAGGACATTTATTACTTACTTTAAACAACAATTACCATGCATTAGAAATCTGTGTTTTACCTAGATCATACTGTTAAATAAACAAGCATAAAAGTTTTTGAGTCCTAACGGTTCATATAAACTCGTCCCGTCATTAATAACTCATGGACCGAGCGAAGAGGGGCAACAGTAAGGCTGGGTTTATGGACTGAATTTGTATGTGTACGTCGGAAAACGCACCTTCCTAAGTACATTGGTTCAAATGAACCATTTTATGCACTGATGTACGTTCGACCGGAATGTTTGTTTGCTAAATCTATCCGTCAAGTATTTATAACGGACACCCCGAAAAAAACATGCATTCTGCCTAAATCCTTTGAGTTAAGTTAGACAATTTATGCAAACGCACATTCTCGATCCGTCACGAGACGTACGTCTTTTGGATGGTCCTTGCTGGGAATGAGTAGCGGGGGTGGCATTGCTTACCCTTTTTGCAAGTCCACACGCCGACATTATCGTAGTGCACTCCACTGGTAGCTTATCTTCACAGTGTGTTGCAGCTGTGTGGGTTTTCTAACTCCGTCTTCCAAGACTCCCACCTCCTTCTCCACTGCGTTCAGGTACCACCAGTCAAGTTTGAGAGGTGCGTTCAAAGTGTAAGCGCGTGGCTATTAGGCCCCTGCACTTGGGCGAGTAAGTGAATTCACGCAAAAAGTCCAGCCTTTTCGGAGATGGTAAAGATTGGCTACTCGAAGGGTGCCAGGCCAAAAGACACACCTCTCAGTGGTACGGAAAGGAAAACGAAACCAGTGGATCAGTCAGCCCGGGACCTCCCGGTGTGCTGCTCAAACAGGCCAGTGCCGACCCATGTGAGGCGTTTGTCCGACCCTGGTATGGCTAAGATGTCTGTTGGGGGAAGTGGCCTGGTTAGGGAGGAGCATTTTCCTCCCTTCTCTCTCCTAAGTGAAGACAGGGGAGTTTGAGTGATGCTGAGAACTCTGACCGCTCGGGTGACGCGGGCGAGTTTGAGTTAGTGGAGACAGCTAAAGCTCACCGTCGCTGTCTGTTGCTGGGGGGTCATGGTGTGTCAGGGAGCGGGTTCTTCGCTCCCGCATGCCGGTCCGTCGATTTCGACCGTGGCGGCACCTTCCCCGAGTCTGAGTGGTGACTCAGGACGGGGGAGTGAACCGGAAGTAACTGTTGAACAGAGTAACTCGCCAGGAGGCAGTGCTCTCCCGCAGAGGACAGCAAGAGAAAAGCGGGCGGGACAGAGGGTGACGACCAATGCTGCCTCCAAGGAGGTCCCCAATACGATCGTGCCACCCCAAAGTTCTGGGCAGGCACCTCTGCCAGGAAAGGCGTGGCAAGATAATGGGGCCAAGATAACCAGAACTGAGAGGGCCAGTGATGGTGACCCACCACCGGCAGGGGTGAAGAAGTTTCCAGTGATTGACCTGTTGCAACCCCACGGGGAGGCAACAGCGATAATTACAACTATTGGTTCTCTCCTTGAGGGACTGCCAGAGAATACCAGAGAAATGGTCTCGCCTGCGGTAAGGCCCTGTCTAGACAGGCTCCGAATGTTGTTTGATACAATGTTGCACGGCAACCTGCGCCTCCAAGGGATAGTAGATGCTGTGGAGGTTTTCCTGCCACAGCAGGAGTCTTGTAAAGAGAAGGTGCCAGGAGGAGGCCTGGGGCCCTCCTCATATGCAAATGTGCTGGCAGGTGGGGCTGGAACTGGCATGCAGGAACACCCCCCACCATCACCTGTTCCCCGCCCTGCACCACCTAGGAGGATGATTGTGGAGCTCCCCGTGCATGCCACTGCTACGGCTGCAGAGATTCGTGTTAACCTTCAGAAGGAGGTTGCTCCTGAAGAGGGGAACCTCCGAGTCCAGGGTATTCACCCAGTGGCCCGAGGCGGACTGGCAGTAAGAGTGGTGGTTGACACCACAATAGATGCAATTAACAGGATTGTTGCAGCAAAGCCAGATACCCTGAAGGTCCATGAACTTCAAAAGTTTGACCCAACTGTGATCGTCCACGATGTTCCCAGAGGGAATGATACCAATGAGAAGCTCGCTGATGCCATTTTTGGCAAAAATCTGGCTGTAGAACCCGAATACTGAGAATCCCTACTGAGGGGTTCCAAATATGGAGGCGTATAGGCAATCGCACCGATGATGTAAGTCTGGTCATACAGTGTACGCCGCGCCTACAGAACCTGCTTGTCGGGGCAGGCCGGTTGTTCATTGGCCTAAGCAATTGCAGGGTCGATGAAAGGGTAGTACCTCTGAGGTGCTTTAAATGTCAGCGTTTCGGCCACATCTCGGCGAGATGTAAGTCGGAGCAGCCCGCGTGTGGGTACTGTGCTCAGGAGGAGGCTTCAGCCAGTGTCCCCAAAGAACCGAGGGGGGTTCGAGGCCCTCCTGTGCAAACTGTAAGAGGGGACTTCGTGGGTTTATGGCCCACGCAGCAGCCTCGAGGGATTGTCTGTTCATGACGAGAGTCATAGAATGGAATTGGAATGGACTAATTGCAGCAGCGATAAGATGTGCCCAGATTAATCTGCAAAGATCATCTGGTGTGACTACCGAATCGAACATACTACTTCTCGAGAACAATATCGATGTAGTCCTGGTGCAGGAGACTTACTCTGTGAAAGGATTGTTTCCTGGACTTACATTGTGACGAGCATTTGTAGACGAGCACCTGATGGTGGGTGTCGTGGTCAGAAATCCTGCACTAGAAGTTCTTGTGCTGAACCACTTGTCTGATTCACACCATGTGTGTGTGTGTAGATCTCCACATATGAGAGAGGCGAACTTTACTTGTTCTCTTCATATTTCCAATATGCAGACGGCGGGAGGTTATTCTGCGGGAACTACATGGCAAGAAGGTAATTCTGTGTGCCTATGTTAATGCTAAGGGTGAACTGAACTATGGCACTCCCTGATTCTAACTACAGGGGCAGGAAATTGACTGAGTTCGTAGTAGCCAACGATCTTACTGTGGAAATCTGGCCGGACAACTCAATACTTATGTCTCGGATGCCCATGGTACCTAGTCTAATATTGATGTAACTCTGTCCACAGCTTTGGTTGTTGAAATGCTCGGTGATTGGGTAGTCACCAATGACTCGTCTAGTGACCACCGGCTCATACGGTTCTCCCTCAGCCCAGTGGGGCGGAGCGGACCAGGTGTGGTCACATATCCCAGGACCTGTTATATCCATAAGAGCACGAACTGGCGAGTCTATGATCGGGTTCTATTGAGAGGCCCGGCCACTGTCTCTCTCCTCAGCCTCATTCGAGGAGCGGGCAGAGGCCTTGACCCAGATCATCCAGAAAACCTCAGAGGATGTACTAAGGAAGCGAAGTGCTCAGCCTCGTGACAGTGGCTGGTGGGCGGATGGGCTTGATGTACTCCGCCGAAACGTGCGCATGGCTTGGGTCCGTTTGAAGCGACTGCGAGGAGACGCCCGCCTTGCGGCTGCTTGGAGGTACAAGTTACTGCGCCGGGAGTACTTCGACAAAGTTCGAGAAACTAAGCTGGAGTCATGGCTGCAATTTGTCGAACACAAGGGTAACAAGGATCCCTGGGGAATTGTCTACCGGGTGGCATCTGTTAGCAGAGGGTGGAAGGCCCTCAGAATAATATATCTGTGGATGGGCACCATGGGTTGGATAGTATGTAAGATGCGGTTCGTCTGCTGGATGTACTTCTCCCCAGCGATGATCCAACTGGGGAGGGGCTTGAGCATGGGCGCGTTCGGGAGATGGGGTTCCTCCACTGCCACATTCACTGAAGAAGATCTGACTGCGGCAGTCTACCAGATGGTAACGAAATTTCCGACAATAAGAGGGTGGCCACCTGTGTTATTTTCATAACAGGGAGTATTGGTAATGTGAGTTTGCTCAAGGTTGAAGATCCCGATAACATAAAATAAAGTTCCGCGACTTGTACTTTCATCTCACATGGTTTCCGATAGTTCCCAGAAATACATTCCAAAATCTCCATTTTCTGGGACTTATTTCACCCTTACTATTTAGTTTAGGTATAAAGTGTCCTATATATTTGCCACTTGATTTTGCATTAAAAATTACCTCGCGAAGTTTGTCGGTTGAATTCAGCCCCATGTGTGTGAGAGAGAAACAGAGAGAGAGAGATTGCAGAGAGAGAAATTCATTTTATGTATTCCAAACTATCAGTACGAGACTAAAAGCAAATTATACAAATTGTATCACATTTTACTATTAATATTTTGCAGTCAGGCATACATGCATCTGTTACACAATCATATCTAAAATGGTAGGTTTACCGATCTCAAAAAGCCAACTGTTTGCTTCAAATAACACATTACTGATTGTTGTCAATACAAAAGTAAAATATATCTACGTATTCAGATACTTGAGTCAGCAAATTGCCATTTTCTATTCGCTCTTAAGATAAAATTACCTTTTTACAGCTACTAATACACTGAACTGGAACACACACTACCTGGCGACACCGGTCGGAAATACAGCACAGGACTGCAGTGTTCGCAGCCAGTCTGTTGAGTTTTTTCAGTGATGTGGAAGTTTTGTTTATGTGGAATGGCACTCAACTAAACGCACATCTTACTTTCAATTGCTTTGTATATATAGGGATCGTTAAACAACAGTTTGTTCCGAGTCAGTCCTTGTTTGGTGAAAAGTTACATTCCTAGGAAGTGAAGTTAAGCAACATGTATGTTAATTAAATCATGTTTTCCCATAAGGAACAATGATAGCACACAAACTTACAAGTAAAAAAAAAAGTTTTGCATCACCGAGATTTCGGATTTGCGAGGTTGCTCACAGCCCAGGAGAAAGTATGGGGTGAAAATACCACGCCAGAATGAATGAGTAGAGATATTGGCGGCTCTTAACATCGGGGTCTTGAGAGATGATGAGAGTGAAGGGAGGTGAGTATAGAGCAATGCGAGAATGAAGGAGCGGGATAAACGGGAGATCCCCGAGAAACCCCACCGACCAGCAGCATCGTTCGACACGATTCCCACATGCGAAAATCCGGGAGCGATCCGCCGGGAATCAAGCCCGGTTCGCCTAGGTGGGAGGCGAGTAGTCTAACCACTACACCACCACGGCCCCATCAAGCCATACTTCACGATGTCTTTTTGAAATTCGCATGCTGCCCCAATGCACATAATTCGTGTGCAGCCAGTTACAGGTAGTGCAAAAGTTTTTTAAGTATAATTTCAGCCCACATTGCTGAAGTTGTGCACAGAAAATAGTGAACAGGCATTCAATGCTCTCGAAGAGTACACATTATCAAATAATGCATAGCTAATGTTTTTACATTTTTAGATGTAATAAATATTATTACTGGTTGTATGCTGTTCACGATTATCTGAGCACTTTTGAAATAAATCTTTGAAAAACATTACTGTACCAAACTGCATATATTTGAATGGACAAACCTGCAGGGACGTGTCCAGTAAAGTTGGTAACGACTGAGGGTAAATAGTTCCGTGCCTTAACATGGAATTAAAATTGTTCTGTAGATGTTTGTAAATACTTGAATAATTTATTTGGTTTGCTGGTTTGTTAATGCATGTTAAGAGTACTAATTAAAAAAATTGTAAAATATTAATGTTTTAATAATTGAACAGTTTCACTCGATCGGCGCATGAGTAAAGTGATGAGGCCCAAAACAATGTTAATATTACCTATGTTGTGCATAAAAGTATACCTTAAGCAGGGTTTTTAAAAGTGTTCAGTTTACTATGAGTAGCCTTCAACTTTGCAGACCCTGTACATGTGTAATTACTGTTACTATGCCAAGTACTCAGGAAGGTCATTCAGCTATATATGTTTGTTGCAGTACCCCCTCTCACTGTGGAACAAATATGGCTGTACAGTTTGACGTCGCCAAGTCAGTTCACTCTGCAGTGATTGACCATGGCAACCAGTTGAAATTCAATGCCAAATTTTGGCATCAAGAATGTTTCCCGATATGAAAATGTACACACGACTGATGAAGATGTTCAGTGATAAACAGCTATTTTTAAATTAAAATTTTAAAACCGTCTTATTCTCTGTGTTGTTAAACTCATGCTACAAAAACTAAACATAAAAAAATTCAACATTTATTTCTGTTTGGAACTGGTTTTGAGTAAAATTGTTTAATTTTTATTTGTAATACAAAAGTATAATACAATTATGCATGCACCTATTGATCTTTCGTTTTTTATTTCCTACCTTTAATTTAAAATAAAATGCTATGATATTGAATGAAACAAAAATAAAACACTTCTTGCTTTCAAATCAAGTCAAACATTTTTTCTTTGTACTTTTTTTATTTTAGCTGATTAATTTAAAATAATTTTACGTGAGTATAAAAGAATACCCTAACTTTGAAAGTCTATAATATAAAAACCAAACAACCTACAACCTTGGTTGACAAATCAAATGAACCGTGGAACTGCGAAGTACATATGTCTATCATATCTTCATAAATGTTCAATGCGACCACCACGAGCAGCTCAGACCACATCTACGCGATAATAAAACTCGTACCACACTTGTCAGCATGTTCGGCGTTACAGTTTGAATGGAATCCGTAATTCTCGTTTTGAGGTCGCCAATGTTAGCCGGCAATGGTGGACGAAACACTTAATCCTTTCTGTAACCCCATAGAACATAATCGCACGTGGTAAGGTCCGGGCTTCTTGGGGGGCAGTGATGAAGAGCCTGGTCAACAGCTGCTCCTCGACCAATCCAGCATTGCGGCAACATCTCGTTCAGGTTTCCGCGAACAACTAGGTACCAATGGGGGAGCGCACTATCCTGCTGGAAAATGAAGTCCCCTGCAGCTTCTTCTAACTGAGGAAACAACCACTCTGTAAGCATATCCAAATAAGGGATTCCAGTAACAGTGGGCTCGTGAAAAAAGGGCCAAAAACAGTGTCTTTGGATACAGCACAAAACACGTTCATTTTGGAAAAGCTGTGGTAACATGGGATTATTATAAAGGACTTTTGTTCGCAAATGTGACTGCTCTGAAATAAAATTACGTAGTTTCTTTAAGTTGGTTTGTCAGTAATATATATGGTACAAC
Organism: Clitarchus hookeri; assembly: GCA_002778355.1. NCBI lineage: Eukaryota > Metazoa > Arthropoda > Insecta > Phasmatodea > Phasmatidae > Clitarchus > Clitarchus hookeri. Next base: position 174,000 of record NQII01004504.1, read on the forward strand.
GTTTCATTTTACTCAGAGCCGTGACTTGTGCAACCAAAAGTCATTTTTAAGTAACCTCAGTTTATATTACGTTCGATAAGATTGACACTCGCGCAAATGTATATAGTGCCACTCGGCCTGTCGTCGCCATCTATCAATTTCTAGAATCTTCCACTTCATGCTCAATCATTCTTTCTTGCCTCTCTCCCATCTCTCTCTCTCTTTCTCTCTCTGCACCCTATTACTCATTCTGTCGCTTGGGCGCTCGACTGCCTTCATTGTCAGCCATTTTTTTTAGTGTCGTCTACTGTAGGCGCCCATCACCAGAGTGCACTACACTATTACTCACCTTCGTTCGACCCTACTATCTTGTTTCGTATGTTGCTGACCTTCGTTCTACTGCTACCTGCTAGGAGCACTGGTGTCTGTTATTTCAATTCCGTCGACGACTGCTAGGAGTGCTGCCACTGTTATTTAATTTTCGGATCTCAAAAAATCCTTTGAAAGAGTGTGGGATCGAACTGCCAGACCTTGGGTCGTCATACAATTACAATTACAAGAATTTATTAAACAGAAACATGTTACAATTTTTGGTACTCTCTTGATTACAATTGTCGCCATACCAGCCTTTGCGGCTCTTGTGGTGGTTCACAGATTGTATACATATTTACAGGGCTCACTTTTCAGTGAGCCTTCACAGTGGTATTGCAGGGAACACACAGTATAATTTATAATTAAAGGAAAAAGTTTCAAAAAAACCTTTGCGAAACATAAGTCGATCTTAAAAACTAAAAGTAGCCTCTCAGCTACTACAGGTTGTTTACTTTGTTACATTCCAGCGTCCACATGGACAAACCCTAAAAATATAATTAAATTAGTTCAATGTATTTAACGACTTGCACAATATTGTCTTTGCCTACTGCGCGCACCAGCGTCCACATGGGCAAACCCTAGAAATATATACACTGACTTAGTTTAGTTATAAGAACTTGCAAGGAATTGTCTATGTTCGCACTTGCATACACCAGTGTCCACATGGACAAACCCTATAAATAAATAAATACTAAGAACTAGGTGGTTTATGTACAATTCACAATTATGTACAATTCACAATTACGGTTTACAACACATCTTCACAAATGAGGTGACAGTGCAGAGGTTTTCTGCATCTTCGGTGTGGCTACCCCGCAGGGAGGCCGGCGCCCTGGGGGAGGTGAGTGGTGAGGGTGTGTGATTAAATGAGAGGTCAGGTGTTGGTTGTATTGGTGTGGGTGTCTGTGGTGTACAAGTTAATGGTGGTGCAATATAGGCCTTGAAGAGGCAGGTTCCGTCACACTCTGAGGGAGGACTCTGGTATTAAGCTGTTTTATTACTTATTTTGTAGTGCTGGAGAGTGCGGCATCGAGATCTATAATCGCATCGCACTTCCCCCCGTTGGTTGTCGCTGTTGCTAGTGTTCGGAGTGAGTTCAGAAGTACTGGGAGCAGGTGGGAGCACTGGAGCTCTTTGAACAACATCAGGAGCTCCACAGCTGCTGCCAGGGGGTTCTCATGTGCGTCGTGTTTTAGTGTTGGAGTGTGTGTAGGTTGTGTACGTGATGGTTCGGTGAGATGTTGGTGGTTGGGCTGTGCGTTGTGCTGTGGTGGTGTGTATTGTTGTTGCTGGGTTGTGTTTCTGGGGTAGAGTGTGTGGGAGAAGAGTTTGGTTTGTCGTTGCTGGGTGTGTGCTTGGTGTGTGGTGATGTGAGTTGGGTTGTACTGTTGCTGGCTCACCTGCCGTTTTCTCTCCAGGGCGGCCTTCCTTACAGGGCAGCCTCCCCATCCGGTCGGGTGAGCGGTGTCCGCCATGTTGCGCTCTCTGCAGTTGACGCACGTGGTTGGTGTTTCCTCTGGTTTTGCGCACTCTGTGGTGGGGTGATCCCCGGCATAGCGAGCACACCGTGCCCCCATGGCGCAAAAGTGGGAGCTGTGCCCCCACTTCTGGCACCTGAAGCACCTCTGCACCTGTTGTTGTCCTCGGAAGATCTCCACCCGGACTCGGATGTAATCCAGGGCAGTGATGGAGAGTGCTTCTTGTAGTTGGGAGGTGCCCACCAGGGTCGCCATAAAGAGTGGCTGCACCTTGGTGGCACCTCGTGGCAGCTCCTTGTCCAGGCGGGTGATGGTCGAAATGTTGAGGCCCTGCTCTCTCAGAAGTTCTTGTAGTTCTGGTTGATCAAAGTCCGAGGGCAGCCCACGGATTACTACCCTGGCATTTCTTTGGTCCGGTCTTGGGGCGGTGAAGAGCTCGAAGTGCTTGCTTTTGAAAAATTGTATGACTGCCTCGTGGTCGGTTGCATTTTCTGTGTGGAGGAGGATCATGTCGCGACGGTACGACACCTCCACCCGTCCGGTGGCCAAGTTCTCAATTGCTGGCTTGTATCGGCGGAAGCCTTCCGCCAGACTTGTTTTAACAGAGATGGTCGGCATTGTCTGCTTCCTCTGGGTGGAGTTCTGCTGTGGTGGGCGAGCGCGCTGGGTGGTGGTCTTTTTGTGGCTGCTGCTGCCTGGGGCCGCTTGCTGCGATATGCGCTGCTGCTTTGTTGGTCGGAGTGGGGGAAATGGCGCACTCGATGTGGAGGCATTTGTTGTGTTTCCACCATCGTCGTCCTCTGGAAGGACTACGTACATATTACTGGTGACTATTGTGGGTTCGGTNGCTGGTGCTTACTGTGGGCTCGGTGTTGGGTCGCTTTTTGCCCATTGTCGTGGTGTCCATCATTTCACCTTCTGTGCTGGTGTTGGTTGTCTCGACTACGGTCTCATTATACTTCCTCATGTATCTCTTGAAGATCTGCTCCGCCATGATGCTTGGGATTTGGTCCGCAGGGCCGAACTCCTGCGGCATGAGGTCGCTGGGCTTACTTATCAGTTGGGGGTGGTTGGCCATGGGTGTGCCCTCCACCCTCCTGACATGGCATCTCATCATAATTGTTTGATCATTGTACTGGTCAGCGCATCCCACCAGGTAGTACCTGCCATAGTACTCATAACTACAGCTATCATTGATCAGTTCATTTCGCAAAGGACAAAAAATTTCATAAAGGACTCCTTTTTCATAGGGGACATTTTTTCTGTACGTGTTCTGGATTTCTCGAGTCATGGCTGGGCACGACATGACTTCATGTGGGCTATGATTAATAAATGGATTGGTAATTAAATATTGCCCATTGTGCGATGTCGATTTTTGCGATTTCTTAAAGTTTTCACTCATAGAAAGTTAGAATAAACACTAAAAAGAACACTTGTTTTTGAACACATGAGAGAAATACTGTTAATATATATTTAATGTTTAATAAAGGTTTTATGTCTGCCACATATCTTAGACCACTCAGCTATTGGAGCAGTTTGGATTGTAGGGTTTTAAATGTAATGTACACATTGCAATGTTGATAGGATAAAATATAATCTGATGTCATATCTGAATTGGTAATATGTGTGTATGTTTAAATGGTTATTATTTATTAGTTAAATTATTATATCACATTCTTATTATTCTAATTTTTTCTGAATTATTTTTATGTGATATATATTCAGTTACCATTAATTATATTTAAATATTCGTGTCATTACGTAATATTTTATACATATTTATATGTAAGGTTTGTATGGGTTTTTCGAGCATCAAATAATTTGTATTACCAATTAAGAGTGTATGATTATTTCATTACAAGGTAATACAAACCATTCATTGCATGTAAATATTGAATATTTATTTGCATGTGCCTGCTTCCTCCACCAAAGAATAAAGTAAATTGAAATCAAATGCAAATGCGGAACAGTACTTACGAACATAAACCAAGTAATTCAAAAAACTACATGATGGTCGAAATTTCTAATTACGGTTAAACAAAGTGGTTTTGATGATGAAATAATGTTTCTCAAGCACAGGTGTTAATTGCATTTAAAGAAAATAAATATATTGTTACTACATACAATAATGGGGGGAAAATGTAGATACAAAAAATGTGCGGAATCAATCAGCAGGCGGCAGGATAATGCCGCACAGAAGCCACACCAAGGCACGCAGGCCCCTCACCTCCTCCAGCAGGATGCTCCAGTTCTTTTCACACAAATTCCGGCTTGAGTGAGTAGCTGCTGCAGCCTCCTCCCGGTGGAGCGGTGGAGGTGAACTTCTGCATGAACATCCCTCAAAGTCACCTCATCCAGGTCGGCAAGGCGATTGATATACATTGAGCATGGAGTGTATTCACTCGTTGATGGCTCCAGCCGACGAGGTGATGATGGTATCTGCCATGGATGGTGTAGGAGAGGAGGAGACAGTTGCTGGGGGTGGCGCCCATGTGATTTCATCCCTCTCTGACGACGATGGTGAGATGTGCTGAAGAGCTGACCTGCTGCGATCACGCCGCATCGGGGAACGTGATATCCACCTCTACCATGTTGGATGATGTCGCAGACGATACCTGCTGCAAATGCTACCGCAATCGAAAGGTGCTGGAGAAGGAGACCTGCTGGAGTCTGGCCAGTACCTCATATATTCTTCAAATACATTGTTCTCCCCCATTATGGCGCGGAACATGTCCACCGTGTTCGACATCTCGAGCTATAATGATGTTATGTTGCATGGTATTGTAGGGAGGTGGGGGTGTGCGCACCCATCTCTCAGCGTGCCCAGGTCGCAATGCGCTCAAGGTAGTCATCCGATGATGTAGGTAATATTGTAAGCCCTATGCACATGGAGAGTGCAACCACTCTGATTAGAGTGTGTCGACCGCAGGCTGCAACAGACATCTACACTCCTTACTGCTAATACTATTTTCAGATTCTAGACATGCCAGGCACCATGCCCATCTTTGAGTCATCCTTTGTTCATGCCCTGCACATCATCAGTCATGCCACACTCACCCAAGACTTGTCGGGCGCCAGGGTGGCCGGGGGCTAACCTCATTAGCTGAGGACAGGTTTTACCAGGTCCAGCCCTTGAACAAATCTACCTAAGTATCGGCATGCTTGCTTGTAGAAAATGATTTTTATAAACAATATATAATTTTTTTTTAATGTATTCATTCCTTTTTACATGCATGTGAGAATTTATTACATTTCTTTAGTCTTCAAAAACATAAATATTTTCCTGATGGAACACACAAGTGTGCAGCAACACATTATTTATCAGTAAGGATGTTTTTGGAACCCAACTGTCATGACTAGAATCGAAGCCAAGCCACCGCACTAACAAGTTATTTCATTTGTGCTTCAACACTTTCTCGACCAAATATGTGCATGAATACTTGGTAACTTGAATTTCTTCGCCATAGAAACCTCCTATGATAATTCTGCCTTCCATGTCCTGGAGATAGTAGGCCCTTGGTAATGTCGAATCTTGGCAATATTATATATTTTCATGCTCCAGTTTGGAGTGTATAATTTGCAAATGTTCCCTTCACTTGTGATATCCTGTTGTAGTATCTAACCTTCACCTTAGGCTTATGTGTATCCAATTTCTTTTCGTTCTTGAGTACAGTTTGCAGCAATAAGTTGTCCTTGACATCTACAGGTCTCATTCATATAGTTATATGTGCTTTATGGTTGTAATACGATACCAGGCGAGGTAAGCTGTCCAGCCACTTGTAACTTCCTTGCGATGAAAATTACTTCCACAGTTCTTTCTTCAAAGTGCGATTAAAACATTCCACCATGTTCGCCTTCATACCACTGTGTCGAGTAGTTGTTTACGCTATGTTTTGTCACCAATGCATGAAATGTAGGATTGTAGAATTCTCTACCGAGGTCCATATGTGAATTCTTGGGAGGTTCTTTCTCTTACAAAACAGAGTTCATAGCATTTGACACATCTCTCGCATTTTAAGTCTCTATGGGCACTGTCCAAGTGTACTTGCTGTAACAGTCAGTGATGGTTGACAGATATTTGAATCCTTTATTCGCACATGCATATGGTAACATTTCAACCAGATCTGCTTGATACAAGTCTCGCAAACCAAACACTGCGACGAGGATAAAATCGTCTTGCAGGCTTGTGTAACTCACTGGCAATATCTGCACGACTCATCCTATGTATCCCTCTTCACGCAGTTCTTTTTGGGTTAACTGGAAATGTCATTAGTGTGCGAATTATTTCCTGCTCGCTGGGAAGCAATTAGCAGATGCAGTCTGTTGACAATTGCATTAACATCATTCCAATAAATGTATTCTGGACATCAGCCATCTTCTATTTTTTTACTTAGATCGAGAACAGGACTAACATCGGGAAACTACTGCGAAATACTGTCAAATTCCAGGTTTGTTTCATCCTTATATTCATTTCTGGCAGGGTCGTTATCCTTCAAGTGTGCACTCATAAGTTTCAGCAGTAATTTATAATGTCTTAATGCATTGCGAGAATATCCAGTAGGGTTTGGTTTAAACAGTAGTTTATTAAGTCCCGTAGCCGGGTTGTTCGCAACATTTCCAACTTTCTCATCATCATTGGCCAAGAAAAATATTTGTTTATTCCCCAAGAGCCACTTTTTATTTTGTTTGTTTACACCATACGTCTTGTCATTCAAAATAGATGTGTAGGATCTCAAATAATTATGCAGGGATGGGTTTCGACCACTCATATTTTATTTTCTTCGTTTCCATATAGACAGCGGTAGGTCATCTTCATCTACTGCAGCATGTTTAAGTTTCTTCCGAGACATGGGTTCGATGTCTGGTTCGGTCTTCACAGCTACAGTTGATGGAGGTGGGGGTGCAGGTTTCATATTGTCGAGTCACTCGGTAATAGGTTTAAAGGCTTCTTCATTGGCCATGTCATGTTCCATTCTGACACGATTGGCCAGTAAGTACTTTGAGAAAATGTTCTTAATCACTTTGTGTAAGTCACTGACGTCAGACATCATACTGCATACAAAATCGTTTTGTTCAAGGTTTATATAATCTTCTTGCGAGGTAGAGAGTTCTAAACAGTTCTCACCAGGTTTTCAATATTATCGATTGTGTGTACTAGTGTTATTATACGAGGTATTATCTTATCCAGAACATCATCACTGCTAGTCATCAATAGGTTTTCTATGCTTCTAAGTTTCCTGTCGATCAAAGTTTCCACATCCATGGGGATAACCCTGAGTTTAACAACCATATTATTTATGCTACCTTTAACATCATGACTTGTTATTTCCCGCACACTGTGTATTAAAGTAATCAAGTCAGAATTCAGGGTCTCGACATGAGCCTTGTTAACAGCATCTTTGCCTTCCTTTGGATCGCCAACATTTTTAATTCGCTTCCCCTCGGCTCTGCAGTTACCATCATCGGTGGACGAGAAACAGCTATCTGTCTTTCGTTTCAGACCATTATGGCCAAATTTTGAAAAAACTTAGCTCATCTCTCAATTATGTATGATTAAGAACTGATAAAATCCTTATTGTACCTCCTTTTAAGTAGGGTAAAATCCTTGACTATAACGAGGAAGCCATGTGGATCACTCCAACAACAACATGCATACATCTCCTTAAATTTCTCATATGACATGTATGTATTAACATGATCGTAATAAACGTGACACAAGTTTAAATCATCCATGTCAAACAAAACCAGCATGTTTGCATTATCGTGTAGAAACTGCTTTAGTATGTGTGAGTTAGTTTGACAAAGGTAAAACGAATCCACTTCTACATGTCTGCCCATGCAGAAATATTCTTGAATACACGGCTGTTTCTCGCATGCCACATCGTCGAAAATAAGTACAGAGTTTGGTAAAGCTTCACTCGGAGCCACGACGACTTCATTGTCACTGCATGGAAAATAACCTAGTCCATACATAATGCATATAATTTTGGTGAGCTGATACTTTGACTGTTACAGAGATTTCTAGTAGAAGCACATATTCTCGAACCGAAAACCATAGAGTTCCTCTTGCAAACTTAGCTTCACACATGTTTTTTCCATAGTTTGAAGAACCGGCTATGATGCATCACACTGTAATCGGAAATAAGCTTCCATGTCTTGATTCGTGAGAGATGGCTTCTTCCTCTGCAGAAATATGTATGTGTAGAGCAGGATTTCTCAAAGTGGGGTACATTTGCCCCTGGGGGTACATCAATTGGGCATAGGGGGTATATGGCAAGATTTACGTTATGGCAGACGGCAATCGACAAATGAGACATGCGCGAACGGCACGCTTGTCACCGACCGACTGGCGTGCATAACGAGTGGTGGCGAATGAGTGGCCGGCTGGGGTGCGAGGGGGACGGTGTGCCGCAGTCCACTCCTCTCCACTCTGAGAGCCGGTTCACAACAAAACATTGCGCTCAGTACTCAGTTAGCTCATACTATTTTGTGCGGACGGACAGCATTACATTATTTTGTTATTCGGTCGAATAATTTTATAATAGTTCTGGGGTAAACATGAATCAGTGGTTAAAAATGGGGTCATTGCATGGGAAAAGTACAAATACTCAAACAGCATCATCAAGTTTGCAACCTCAAAGTAGTCCAATGAAAATGTATCTAATTCCACTGAGAGTTCCATTTCAAACGAAACTTTTGCAAAAGTGTGTGCTTCTACTGACCAGAGTCAACAATCAAATATTCCAGAAAATGCAAATGTGTTATCGGCAAAAAAAAAAAGGAAATATGACGAAGAGCATCTAAAGTTTGGATTTTCATATAAAGAAGAATCGCAATACCCAGAACCATGGTGTGTATTATGTTCGGAAGTTCTTACGAATAATTCGATAAAACCATCTTTACTGCGACGACATCCGGAGCTAAATCATCAGCAGTACGTGAACAAACCTTTAGATTTCTTTGTCCAAAAGAAGGTGTTGGATGCCACCAAAAAAAATATATTAAAGCTGCTACTACTGCCGTGGCTACTAATTCTGACTATTTANTATGTTCGGAAGTTCTTACGAATAATTCGATAAAACCATCTTTACTGCGACGACATCCGGAGCTAAATCATCAGCAGTACGTGAACAAACCTTTAGATTTCTTTGTCCAAAAGAAGAAGGTGTTGGATGCCACCAAAAAAAATATATTAAAGCTGCTACTACTGCCGTGGCTACTAATTCTGACTATTTACGTGCGTCCTTCTTTGTAGCATACCGAATTGCCAAGAGAGGAAAGCCATACAATATTGCTGAAGAGTTGATTTTACCAGCTGCAAAGGATGCGGTCAGTTGCGTACTAGGAGACAAAATGTCAAAAGTACTTGATAAAATACCGCTTTCAAATTACACCATTTCACAACACATTCATGACTTGGCAAACGATGTGAAAATCCAACTCATTCTAGCTGCTGACTTGGAGTGAGGAGGTCGTTCTGCGCTCTCCCGCAACCACTGTCACTTCTTTGAAAGTTTTATTGCTGTATTTGCGCAGTGCTGCGGTGCGAGTGCGAGCTACTTCTTGCCCCAGTGCACAGTGCGAACAAGTTAAATTTTTGTTAGAAGAGGACTGCTAGTACTGCAACTCCAGTTCCGGGTTCTTGTAGCAGAACTCAGAAAAAAGGTAATTTTGCCTAGCCAGGGCCAATTTAAATAGTGGCTCAAGCGACTGGCCTTTCCTAGCTGCGTTTTCGGTAGAGGGAAGCTGCCAGAGAGGCCAGTTTGTGGGGAGCTGTATTTTTCTAGGTTAGCCAGGCCTTAATTTTTCATCGATAGAGATTTTTCTCATTCCCAGGCCCCTTAGGGGGAGTTCCGGGCGACATGAAGGACTCTATGGAGCCTGTTTATGAAGCTCTGTCCGAGGAGGGAGGAAAGAAGCGCAAAGTCGCAGCCTCGCTGCCTCGGCAAGCGCNGAGAGGCCAGTTTGTGGGGAGCTGTATTTTTATAGGTTAGCCAGGCCTTAAGTTTTCATCTATAGAGTTTTCTCTCATTCCCAGGCCCCTTAGGGGGAGTTCCGGGCGACATGGCGGACTCTTTGGAGACCGTTTATGAAGCTCTGCCCGAGGAGGGAGGCAAGAAGCGCAAATTCGCTGCCTCGCCTGCCTCGGCAAGCTATCCTTCGTCTCACCAGGCAATGGACGCGGATTCGTCGGCTGGGCCGGCCAATCAGAGCGCACTGCCACCTCCTCCCGCCGAAAAGCGGATAGATATGCGGCCAATCACTGTGTATCACACGTCAGTGTGTGATTACACAAAGGTTGTACGCCACTTTCGTGCACACCTGCAAGCACCTACTGTTAACCGAGTGGTGCCTCAGGGAGTGCAGTATCTGCCAAAATCACTTGATGACTACAGGTCGGCGATCCGCATCCTGGAGTCGCTGAAAGTCGGCTTCAGTGTGCTGACGCCACGAAATGAATTGCCACTCAAGGTAGCCTTAAAAGGGCTGGTCAAGTCGTTACCTGTCGACTTCATAAGGGAAGAGCTGGAGGCCTGAGGGTTCCAGCCAATTAACATCCACCCCAAGCTGTCCCTTCGTGACAGGCAGCTTCTCCACATGTTCATTGTGGAGCTGCCCAATGACGAGAAATCGCGCTCCATCCACCAGATTCGCGGACTGTGCAGTCTGGTTATTCGTGTTGAAGAGTTCCAGCGTCCTGAAGGGCCTGCGCATTGTAGCAACTGCCAGCGCTTCGGACACTCGTCTAGGGTGTGCCGTGCCGCAGCTCGCTGCTGCCTCTGCGGCCAGGCACAACGCACAATAGATTGTACCTTGCCTAACAAGGACGATTTCTCACTTAGACACTGTGTGGGCTGTGGAAGCTCCCATGCAGCAAATTTCCGAGGCTGCACCGCCTATAAGGTGGAAAAGTGGCGCTTTCTGCCTGTTAATGAGCGTAAGAAACGCCAGCAACAGTCTAGAGCATCACAGATCCCTCCTCCACCTCCCAGGGCAGAGTATAGGGCTCCTCCCGCAATGGTTCCTGTGGGCAAGACGAGGAAGTCCAAGGTGTTGACTGAGTTGTGGGGGAGGAGTGCTGGAAATATCTAGGCATTTACTTCACTTCCAGGGGGTCAGTGCATTTAAAGCCAGCCTTGAGGAGCCCTCAAGAGGCTCATGTCAGCCCCCCTCAAACCGTATCAACGGTTGGAGATCCTGAGGGTGTTCCTTTCACCATACTTATCTACCATTTATCGTTTGGAGAAGTCACTAAAGGGGGCGCTTAGGTCCATGGATGTCCTTGTGAGAGCAGCAGTGAGACGCTGGATAAGACTACCCAAGGACGTCTCGTTGGGGTTTTTTCACGCCCCAATTTCTTCAGGGGCGTTGGGTGTGTCATGTCTGCTGAGATCTGTTCCAGCCTGGATTCTCAGCAGAATGTGCAATATCAAGAAATCTGACTATCCCCCAGCCAAGGCTCTATGTGACTTGCCTCATTTCTCGAAGAGGGTGGCGTGGGCCGAGGGGGCTGCATCGGTGGATGACAGGCTCCTTGATACCTCTGCGAAGATGAAGACATTTTGGCATTCTGTCTGGCTAGGGTCGGTGGATGGATCTGACTTGGAGGCCTCTTCTCCCGCCACTACCATCTCAACATCATGGCTTTCCCGGGGAGCTGGGGAGAGGGGGTTCCTCCCTCCGATTTTATTTTGTATGTTCAACTTCTGAGTAACAGCCTTCCAACTGCTTTTAGGACTAGTAGGGAAAGGAGGGGCCCCTCTGGCTCTCTCCCGAAATGCAGGGCGGGGTGTAGAGATGCCGAGACCGCATATCATGTGGTGCAGCAATGCGGCCGCAACCATGAGATGCGGCTCTCTCTGCATAACTATCTCGTGGAGGTAGTGGCCGACCATATTGAGGAGAAGGGCTTCCTTGTCCGCAAAGATCCTCATTATCGCACTGCTGATGGGCTACGCAAGCCTGACCTAGTAGTGCATAAAACAGGTCAGGATTGTGCCTATATCCTGAACGGACAGGTAGTTCAATGTAGGGGTATGAAGTGGTCATGTGACAAGAAGAAAGACCGGTATGAGAGAAATCAAGCTCTTGTGGCGTCTGTCAGGGAGGAATTTGGAGTGGCTGAGGTCGCTGTGCTCCCTATCACATTATCGTGGAAGGGGGTGTTATTCCCTCAGTCGTTCACCTCCCTGAAGGGTTTGATTGGGCGTGATTCTTTCCTTCGTTCATTGCCATCTCGTGTTTTATTCGGCTCCCTCATGTGCTGGCGTCGCTTCTGTCGCTCCACTAAACAATCAACCTGTGTCGCTGGTTTTCAGTAGTCTTCGGACATTTTTCCTGATGTTGTTATCTTTACTTTCCATTTGGTAGGGATGGAGTGTATTGCCTGCCCGGTGCATAGTCGTTTATATTGTGTGCTCTGTATTATTGTATGATTATTTGTTTGTGTTGTGTCTGGTGGGCCACGCCTTTGCCAGCTGGTGGATGTTACAACTGAATGGGACGTTGATATCCTCCCCTGAGGGGTCCGAGGGAGTGGGTGATAGCCACAACCTGGGGCTTCCCGGGGCGAGAGACTTATAGCTGTGCTATCTGGGGGGGGAGTGATACGCTCCTATGCGAGGGAGTGCCCCCCTGAAATAGGATCGCTTTCGTCCAGGTTGTTAGGTGGTCTTTCGGAGTCAGTAGTTCCTTCTTTGTCGCGAAAGTCTGAAGAGCGGGTGTTCTATCTTCCCTGTACCTCTCTCCTTGACCACCTCTTCCACCGACTGACAATCGTCTGGCCTCGGACCTTTATATTATTATTTCTTTTCCTTATCATTTAAGGAATTCTTGCCATTTGGTACAACACTCTAAGATATGGGTGTAGAAATCAAGCCACACATTTGCCGGATATGTCCACGGCTTCGACCAAATCTTCTGTGATCGCAGTTCATTATGGACATTTTCCCATCCGTCCTTCAAAGCTCTCACCCACTTACGCACTTTGCTGTCATTCATCGCATTGGGGCCATACACTTGACTTATCTGTCGATGAATTTCCGCTGCTGAAACGTTCCTTGCTGTCAAAAACCGAATCACTGACCATATTTCACAGTCGGCGGGCTGATCAATTGTTTTAAACATTTTCAACTGGCACTCTAAACAGTACACTGCAACAATACCAATGCAAATGGTGTCGTTTGACGAGCAAGGCATGCCGGGAGTCGGTGCGCATGCGCGTTACAATGTTCGCGCGACAATCGATTAGCTACAGCGATTCGGACCTTACTTTCCGAATAACCCTCGTATATTAAAGTATAACCACAATCTTTGTGAAGCGATACTGCCAGTTACAAATTGTTTTGTAATATACCAGAAGTATAATAAATTTTTATTTTATCCGAATATAATTAAAAACAACTTTAAATATATTTTTTTACTTGTTTTAGTCAAACATGGTCATTAATGTTTACAAATTCAATAATAATTTTTTTCGGCCCAGATTGCCAAAATTACACACTCTGTGCCGGTCAGCTAGAGCATGGAAAGAGTGGGCAGTGAGTCGTTCAACCATGTGGCCACCTCATAAAAATGAGTACTGAAAATGTTGGCTGTAGATGGTAATCGTTGCAGTAATCTAGTCTGGCCTACCTACGAGGGTATTGGCCCCCTCTCTACACCACTAGCGAGGCTGTTTCGGCCACCCCCAACAACCGTTTATTTATGGTAACTTCAGAATCTACGTCACTCAAGCTAGTAAACCAGTAATTACGTAAAACTGATAATTCATAAATGGAGGATTAAACTCTCACATCACAAAATACAAACAACATAGTGAAATCTTAAAAGCATACAAGAAACGCATAGGAAACTTTAAAATAAGATTACACAGAAAATTTAACAATGTGAAAGTAAATGGGTTGGCAATTAGCTTATGTAAGCACGTCACTGTAATTATTTTCAGACTTGTCTCTCTCAATCTTTCGTGACAAAGATTTAAATAGAAATTTATTAATTACAGAAAAAGCATAAATACAAATAAAAACAAAATATAATAAAAAATTTGTCACCAGGACTCGTAATATCACTGAGCGAGTCCCAGTGAGTCTAAGCAAGAAGAAGGGGTATAGTTACTTCAAAATACTGCATAATTAATACACATGTATTATTTACCCCAATTGAAATGAGCCTGATATTGTATCGGAAGTTAGGAAAAATTAAGGGACGCACGCCAAACACTCTCACTTCACTCGGACCACATGCACGGGGATGTATAGACCAGCTGAAGAGGCACACGTGGCGGTCGCTGGCCTAGGAAAGATGGTGGCATGGTGGGTCAGATGGGCATATTCCTACGTGCCACTTCAGTTGGCGTTTACGGCAGTGGTCCATGGTTCAGGAGCGGCAAATCCAGTAGAGGGCCTGCACGAACCACGCAGCAGCGATGGTATGGACAGGCGCAAGGAGCAGAAGATGCGACATGCATCAAACTGCTGAGATACGAAGCAGACAAGCGACCCAGCTGCCTTGCAAGCTTAATGATGCATCGTCCAGATATAGGTGCTTTGAATTACCCACTGGAGCTAGAACAATTTAATTGGTAATATTTACTTCACCTCTTTCCTATATGTGTACTAGAGTGCAATATGCACTGTCCAGATAAGTTACAATTTAGTTTGCTCTTTTCTTTGGCTCACGAGACATTCGAACCTTGTGACTGTGCATAACTCATTTCTGTGGAATGGATAGGCAGCATTGACATGTTTCAACCCTGTCATTCGCCCAAAAGATCATTCTGTTCCTTGTTGGCGAGTTGTTGCCATGAGACACGCATCACCGACTTCCAGTGTTTGAATGACCATGGTGATAAATTCACTTTTTACAAGCGAGTTACACTGTACTACTTGGGTAGGATAAAAAGTAGTAGGAACACTGTTCCAATATTCATTTGGCTTTATTGATTAAGAAAACACCAGTTGCATTCCTTCAATATTATCGCCACCCCCTCCTCCTTCTCCCAGGCCTATTACCCTCTCCCATATGTGGAAAACATCGTCCACCATAAGCATATTCATCTCTGTTAATGTCCCGCACTGACCATCACATGGCGCGAATGACGGCTGCTCTTGTGTCGTACTGCTTCCCGCGAAGAGATTTCCTTTGTTTTGGCGATGACGACGTAATCACACTGGCTCATATCGGGTGAGTAGTGAATACAGTGTATGTTCTAGTATCTCCCATTGCCAGTTATGCACAAGATCTGTCATCATTTGCAGTATGACACTATGCATTGTAGTAAAAGATAATGGGAATCCTTGACAGGATGTTCTGTCGCATTCTCCTTAGTTTGGGTCGAAGGCGATGGTCCAAAAAGTTGCAGAGTAACTACTCTAACCGTCTGCTTGTGAGGTACAGCAAGGTGCAGTATTACCCCATGGATGTCATATGCCACAATAAACACTTCACACATTGTGCAGGGCTTACTTTCTTTGTAAGAGATGATCCAGGATGATTCAATTTATTGGAATATTGCTTCAATGTGGCTTTTACGACCGAAGCCAGGTTTCGTACATTGCAGTGATCTTTCAAATTGTCTTCACCCTCCTTCTGGTAGCAGTTCAGCAATTCCTGTGGAAATCCATAATGGTGCCATTATTGCACATCGATGATTTGATGG
Source organism: Clitarchus hookeri (assembly GCA_002778355.1). NCBI lineage: Eukaryota > Metazoa > Arthropoda > Insecta > Phasmatodea > Phasmatidae > Clitarchus > Clitarchus hookeri. The sequence continues at coordinate 189,489 of NQII01004504.1, forward strand.
CATATTCAACGAGATGCAGTTTTGCATGATGGCATTTGGCATGCATATTGATCGGGAAAGGTATGGTTGAGGAGTGGTGTCAATGAAAGGGAAATACTTGTGTGTAAGGAGAGATGGAATTTACCAGACCATAGGTGCCAGCCACCGCCCGCAGGCGATAACATGATGATGCTGGTGAAGTTGCTGTTGATCCCATTGCCATGTGGTCGATCGCCCAGAAGTAATACCTATCTCTGTTGATGCTTGTGAATGGAAGTGTTCCTCAGAAGAAAACTTACATGTCTTATAATTCTTTACAGGCCTATTCAGGGCTGATCTGCATGCCCGATATTACTGAACTGCATTTTCGTAAGTAGAAATCAGGTCTGATATTAAGGTTCAACTAAAGGCAGGACTTAAGCTCAAAGTTAAGGTTTCTGGTTGTTGGAGACCTATGCCCCTAAACACCTTACAGGTATTGCTCAGAAATAATACATGGCATTTGGAAAAACTTGTATATTTTCCTTCTGCACGAACATTTGCAAACTATGGTGAGTTACATACATATAGAAAAAATAAAGTCAAGTGGGACCACAGCCTAATCCAACCGGGTAGAATATGTGGAAAAGATGTGGGTCGATGGACTGCACACATGCATGCGAAATAATTTGAGAAAATTATGCTCACCCAGGCAGTGCTATTCCCAGAGAAGTGAGGTGGCATCTTTGAGCTCAGAAAGCAAAGAGGTTGTAGTAATTAAGAGCTATGGTACGTTAAGTCACTGCTAACAAAATTTTGAAGGTGCCCGGAAGGCGATGTGAAATGCCAACCTTTCCACGAGCCGAGACATGACTGACTTGGCAAGCAGTTTTTTTTTTCTAACCAACCCTATTACTAAGTATTAAGTGTACGTCCGAAGAAGGGGCAGGTGCTAGATGCATCTCAGAGCTGAGCCCCTACAGGAGAAGGAATTGCATGCAAGGGGGCATGATTGCGGCAGAAAGAGATTGGGAAGCCATGGCCACCATTTTGGGCCGTGATTGCCGCCCTAGAGTGTACCTATAGCTGTGGCTATATCTAAGAATGGGGAGGGGGAAAACCAGCATAGGCACTGTAAAACCCCTCCCGAAAGGAAAGAAGTTCAAACTTATTCATGCATTATTGAAAATGCTACAAGAAACAGCTGGTGTGGATTCAATGCTCTTTAATGTGAAGTTGAAAATCCAGCAAAGAGGGGCAGGGCTTGTGGGTGCAAGCACCCTTGAGGTTCAACTATTTTCAATATTTCTGCGCAGGCGAACCAGCACAATAATATTAGCAGCAGCAATTGAATGCAAGGCCCCCCTCCTTCTCGAGTGTGTCGGAAAACTGGGCAGCTCAGTCATGGCACCTACTCCAACTTCGCTCTTCCATACTGGCATCAGGATCTCCACACCATTGGTGGAGGCGGGGAACAATGCCCAGAGAGCCACCACCTTCCCATCCTCCAAAATAGTCCGTCGGTCTTGAATGAGCTATTAAAATAGGTCAGTAGGACATCAGGGACCTACCAGTGAAGGTGGCGAATCTGCTGGCCCAGGAGTGAAGGCTGACCTCAGGGATGCTTCCAAGTTCCGATGCATTCCATTCCATTCCTCAAGCATCCACAGTCGGCAGCCCGCAGAATCCAGCAGTGAGGTTTGTTACATTTCACCCTTGTGGCACCTCGAGATCCCCCTCCCTGCCTTGATCATTGGGCTGCTTCCTGCACGATGTGCTTCGCCATCTCGTACTGCTACTCAGATTCCCAACATCCACGATGATGGCGCTTTCGCACCAGCCAGTTTGTCCACAGGCTGGTATTGGAATATTCCCAGCCACCCCAAAGCCTGGGGATCCCCTATTCACCACCTGGAGATGTGACGAGTTACGGAGTAGTTGCCGCACCCCGCCGCAACAAAAACCAGTTGCAGGTTTTTGTATTTCAATTTAAATAAAAGTTATAATAAAGACTGAAAATATTGCAGGGGCTGTCCCCTCGCGCTGTTTGCACACCCATGAGTTCATTTATGTATTTATTGCTTTAATTAATTATTTCCCTGCAATTAGTTGGATAAATAATATAACTTTCTCGGTGATTACAGTCTGCACCTCACTGGACGAGTCCAAACCGCCAGGAGGGGAGTGCAAGGCACAATTAGCACTGCCCTAACACTAGTGCACACATACACAAACGGTGTGCGTGGTGTGGCCAATGCAGGTGATGCGGCGCTGCATTGTGATGGTGAAGGAGTAGTGTGAGCTGCATGGCAAAGTCTAAGATATTCACACAAGTTTTTCTTTTGTAAACATATTTGTTATGGTGTTTCCAATCTTCTCTACTTCACCACTCTGCAGTTTTCGATTGAATAACACAGTCGTTCCCACTCACCACATTTCCTCGTCTAATATTTCATTATCAGCAGTGGAAATGAATCTGTAACTCACGCTTCTGACATGTCAGCAGTGTTTCCACAACATTTTACCCTACGCTTGTAAATCTAAGTAATTAAACTCGCTTAAAAAAAATGTTCTTTCGAATCCAAACATAGGAATAGTTTGCACAAGGTGGGAAAATTCACACTATATAGCTCACGCCCAATCTGCCATATTACGAGAGGGTGGCTTCATAAGCATGGTAAATCTCTAAAGAACATATTGTGGCGAGTGCCAGTAGCTCAACAAACCAGTGGCTATGTTAAATGACGTGGTTAACACATACTGTGTTGTGTGCTTATAGGTGCAGAATCTGCAGCAAGAGTACTGGACATGAACGTACGAGTATAGAAAGTTGCCAAAGATTAAGAAACTGGTAATAATGTGAGCAATGTGACATTGCACAATGCTCGCAAATTTATGGCATTGTGTTATAGAACCTTGAGCTGATGGAATCTCCTATAACGATCATTATATTTTGGACACAGCGAAACACAAAACGAAAACTGTTTATACGAACCTCATCTATGGTTCATATTCCATTAGACATCCGTACGTCTACATGGACATTCTATCACATAGTAGAATGGATACATCATATACATTCATTGTGTTTATTTTCGTTTCCTTAACATTTTAGAAGAAATTAACACACCCACGTGAAATCATGACATTAAATAAAAATTAGTTATACAATAACAATAGCAATAATTTTATTTAAATTTTATTTCATTGTTATTTGCTATTTACGAATTTTCAATTTTATATAGACATTTGTTGATGTAGAACTTACCGACGCTGTGTGTAGTTGGTGTATTGACCATATGGACACACCATGTCATGGAGTTGCTTCGATACCTAACCTGAGTCCATACAAATAATAAGCAGATCATTGAATGCTTCTACTAATATTCAGTGTAGTTGTTATGACTTAACGAGCTGAGATATCAAATCTTAGTGGTTTATAAGGATATTTTCACTCGCAATAATTCTTACCATCGGCCATGTTCCTTGCTGAAGACAGTGAACAGCATACGCAGTGTTTACAGATTAGAACCTATTTGTACTTGTAACTCGCGTTTGCTGCTGTAACATCATCGAACTCCAAAAGTTATGGATCAATAACACAAAACATACAGTTCCTGAGATTATTTCCATTGGCTTACATGCCGACGTACTTACTTCTATAGGGGCAGATAGCTGCAGTATGAGGCATCAAAAATCAGCCTGTTAGCTCACTTTCGCATACTGCTGACATCATTAGCAAGTGCAATATCTTCCTCGCAATCTGAAGAAAGTCATGTCATGGAATGTTAAATCCCACATCTAATTTATCTCGCCTCCTTTCTAGACCTGGAAAAAGTTATACAAAGCCAAATTTACAAAAGTTACAAGTGCCTAATTTCCAGCACTTAAGAGACACGAAGGTGGCCCTTTTGACGGGTGGCTAGAGCATGATGTGAACCACACGTCCACAAGCTCTTTGTACCCACTCTGACCGCCACAGTCACATCAACTGCACCAGCTACACCGGGCCGCACCAACTACGTCAGGCCAAGAGTGTGTAGTGCAGGTTGACAAGAATGGAACTTGCACCTTTTTCCCAACAAGGATTACGTATCTCAAGAGACTGCCCTACTTATTTATTACAAGAAGTAACTCTTTTAATAAATAAGTAGGCGATCTGAAACTGTGTTTACCCCAAAGCTACAGCCGTTGGGCGCATGGGCAATTGGTCGTTACGTAGTAGCAGCTAGCGCAGTGACATACGATGTGACGCACCACCATGTGGTGTCGAACTGGCCTGTAGGTCGAAGCTGAAGTGCTTAGTGCCCCAAAGTGTAACCAGTAGTGTGCAGCATTTTCCCAAACACATCAAACAATATCGCCTCATTCACAGCTACAATCAGGGGTGTGTTTTATTGTATCAAGAGCAATCGAGCATGGCAACCACACACCCCCTTTGCCCAGGTGGACTCGTCCATCCCTTCAGGAGACAGCCACCTGGCAGCATTGTAACCAGTGAAATTCAAACCCATCACAGTTTTCACAAGAAAGCATTTTAGTGTATTTAATGTTTATTTCTAAAAGAGCAATTATGTTTTCAAAAAGGGAGATTGCCTATAAAGGCATCCATCCTTGTAACATGTCATTTAGTGCGGTGACACTCCCCATCAACTTCACATCATCAACCTTAACAGACATTTGTTAATCAACAGGGGTATCACCAATGTGTTTCATTTAATTTATACAATTTTTCACCATTGCCATAATGTTACACAGTGTTCATGTCGTGTTTTGCCATTCGGCATTTGATGTCGGTTCTAGTCACTTGTGACAGAAGCCGATATCACTCTGCCAGTTCTTCTCAGCACTCGAGCCAGACCGGCAGCATTGGTCGCCTGCTCCATGAGCCCCTTCAGTACCATCATTTAGGCTGTTATCACTTCACTGCAATAGCAACTTCATTAACTGGAACATTTGATTTCTTTTATTTCTTTAAGTACCTAGGGGAGAACCACCTGCAATCTTACCAGAGAGCTTAACGCTACCGCATATCCGCATAACACCACGCTCATTTTCACGCTAAGGCCACCGGCAGGCCGTAAGTGCTGGGTCCATTTTCTTTCATTATTCACATGTTATCAAGCACAGTAAGTAACCCGCTTTACAAATTTCAATGTGTGTTGATGCATTGTCCTCCGGGATGCGTAGGGCATCCTTTGTAGTACCACCCACATTTTCTAGCATATTTCAGGTGTACGAGACGGCCTACAGTCTTGTCATAAGGTGTAAATAGTGTAACAGTAAGTACGTGACATCATCTTCAAACTGACGGAGGACTCCAAGGCATCCTGGGCCGTCGACCAAACGACCCACATCACTAACTCTCCACTGGGTTATGGTGCCGGGAAATTCTACACTCAACCAGCCCTAGGTCACCTCGACCTCATCAAAGTGTTTCTTAAAATAGTCAGTGAAAAAAATATAAAATATCCATTATTAAATTTGGAATTTTGGAATTTTTGGAACTATTCTCTTTCAGGATGGGTGATCATCCTGCATTCATCATTACAGAGTGTCTATTTCTCGCACTCAGTTTCATACTTTACATCCACTTTAAACACACATCACCATTTTTCTAAATGTAGTTTTTTTCTGCTATTCCCACATACACTTTTAATGAAATAGAAAGCCAGTATACAGTATATGTTTTGGTATATATTATATTTTGTGTAGTTCATATATATTGAATGGAATGGCTTGTTATTTTACAGGTGTTATAATATTGTTTATTATGTGGCATATTGTTTGTGTGATAGGGTATACAGAAGGAATCTTTATTCTTTTAGATTTTCTAGTAAGTTATATCATTTTATGGGGTAGCGATGATTTTTCTTTTGTAAGAATTCCATTGGCTGGTGCGATGATATGGTTGAGTTTACTTATTGCTCCTCTTGCCTTACCGGCTGTTTCTTGAATGTGTTGCTTGAATTGTAATTTGGAAACTGGCATTACAACAAGATATTGAAATCTGTCGGACCAGCTAATACATTGTTTTCCAAGTAGCGGAGGTGGTGGTGGCGGTAAAAGATCAGCTGGGATCCGTGAGAAGTCTTATGCAGGTTTAGAGAGATGCCTGACAATTTGAACAAGATATTGATTATTTGGAAAGTTTCTTGAAGTTTGTGCGAGAGTTTGGTTTTATTTTTGTCAGCAGCCAGTGTGATGGTATCATCTGCGTGAAGAGTGATTTTAATGTATCTTGGTACTGGTAGTAGGCGAATGTGTAGGACAAAGAGAATGGGGCTGAGAGTTACTCCTTGTGGGACTCCTGATTGCTTCTGCTGGGTTAGTACTGGAGAGGTGATCTTGAAATTTAACCTAGAATGTTCTATGGGATAGAAATGAATGGATGGGGGGTGTCTTAAGATGCCTGTTGCTGCCAAATTGGTGATGAGATGGCCATGGTGGAATGAATCAACAGCTCTTGCTAGATCGAGGAGTACAGCTGCATATCGGTGTTTGTTGGCTATGGCGGTGAATATCGTACGAGTGACTCTGGATATTGCATGTGTGGTGGAAAGAATCTTGCAGAAACCAAATTGGTACTGTGGTAGTAATTGTTCAGTTTCCGTGCAATCCAAAATTTTCCGGAGGATAAGGTTTTGTAAAAATTTTGAGAGCGAAGGAAGCAGGGCAATGGTGCGATATGGTGGGTTGTCTGGCGCTTTCCCTGATTTGGTATGGGGACGATGATTGCGTTCTTCCAACAGCCTAGAAAATATATTATGATAATGCTGTTGATGATTCGAGTAAGGTAGATGATGGCTTTTTGTGGAAGGTGGATGAGTACTGCATTGTGTATGCTGTCTTCTCCAGGAGCAGAGGTCGTCTTGAGGGTTTTCGTTAGTAGGTATTGGATTTCGCTTGGCGTGACTGATTTTGTATCTGGGAGGTCATCTCGAGGAGGAAGATTGAATGATGATGTTTCGTCAGTGTCGTCTTCTGAGTCGCTGGGTGGTGGTGAAAGTGCTTGAGGCAGTATTGGTTGTTTGTAGGTGGCTTCAAAGTATTGAGCTAGGACTTCTACTGTGTCCTGTGTCTCTTCATAGGTATTGGCACCTTCTTGGAGTGGAGGAATGAATGGGAGATTTGGTTTTTACTCCTAACAAATCTCCAGACTGATCCTCCTTTTATGGTGAGTGAGTAATTTTTTTGTAGTTTCCTCTTGTAGCTATTGCTTGTATTGTTACTTGCTCATATTTCGGAGACGTGTGTAGGTCCACCAGTGGTAGGGTTGTCGGGATTGTTGCCACATGCATCTAAGCCTGTTCCTGAGCTTTTGAATGGTTTGTAATCGTGGGGGCAGTGTGGGCAATGGATCAGATAAAGTGGTATTGGGGATGGCCATGTCAGTGGCAGGTTTTATGATTTGAGTGATTATTGATGTGTGTTGATCAATTCCTTGTTTAGTGTTTGTTGTGAAGTTCAAATTTATGTTGCTATTGACTGCCTCCTGAAAGAAGTCCCAGTTTGCTTTTTTGAAATTGTACTTGTTGCACTGTTGTGGTGACTTGGGCGAGAGTTTAATATGTCCAGTGACTGGGTAGTCATCTGAGTTTCCACAGTATTAAACCTGTATATTATCAATGTTGATGTCAGGAGATGTAAGGAAAAAGTCAACGATGGAGTAAATATCATACCAAAGGGAGTAGTATGTATAAGAAATTGGTGCTTGTATAATGAAATGTTTGTTGATAGGTAGCAGTGTAACTGAATGCCATGGCTATTGTTGGTTGGGTTGTTCAAGGATTTATGAGCAGCGTTAAAATCACCTATTAGTAGAACCTGTTGGTCTACAGTTCGTAGAGTTCCTAGGTCAGTGGCTGGTATGTGGTGGCCTGGTTTGATGTATACAGCTGCAATAGTGGTGGGCCAGTGTCGTCATGAATTCGTATGGCTGCTGCTTCAGTGATGTCTTATATCTGCTGTGGTCGTATTTAATTTTATTTCTGATAAGGAGGGCCACTCCACCACCCATTGCATGTGTTCTGTCACATCGAACTGTTCAAAAACTTTTATGGAGAAAGAAGTGGTAGGAGTGAACCATGTTTCCGTGAAGGCTATGTCTGGCTTATGTTGATTGATGAGTTGAATTAGTTCTTTTTGCTTGTTGGCTACAGAGCTAGCATTCCACGTGAGTAAGCTGAGGTTGTCACACATTACTGAGTTCGCACATAGTGGTAAATATAATTTCAAATCTGGCTTCTGGTGTGGTGACATAACGTAGTTTTCTAACTACTTGTTTGATGAGTTGTAAGTATGGATGGAGAGCATTCAAAAAGCTTTGGATATCTTGGATGGACTGCAGTAGTTCCATTATTGGTGTGTGTAGTGAGTGAGGAGTCAATTCCTGGAGTGTTTTGTTGTGTTGAGCTGCGGCAGTGGCTAGTGTGTGGCCTATGTGGGGGGTAGATTGCCAAGGGAATGATGGAGGAGCATGTGGCTGTATGAGTGGTTTAGGTTGAGGAGCAGCTTCTGATGGTGTGATGGGAGTTGTGGCAATTGTTTTGGAGATTGGTGGTGGGAAGTTGCAGTTTATCAATGCTGGTGAAGCTGGAGTTGGTTTCTGTAATTATGGCTGTGCTTGTCTGAAGTTTAGAAGTTCTTCCTTTTCGATTCTTTTGTTGCACTGCTTAGACCCTGCTATGTGGTCGCCGCCACAATTGGGGCGAGTTCTCTTTTCCTCAGGCCCCAGTGGGCAATCTTCTAGAGGGTGGTTTTTAGAGCACTGCTGGAGCAGTTTGATGCAACATATCCGTAACATTGACAGGTTCGACGTTTAGGAGTGTGAGCGGAGTATACTTCGGTTCTGATGTAGTATGTAGTTAAGGACTTGCCTTATGTTGAGAAGTTTTGTCTCCTCGCTTTTCTCTGGTAGGATAACTAAAACTGGCAGGGAGTAAAAAGGGGTGCAGTCGTTGTTAGGATATCCCAGAATTTTAACTGTAGGATCAGTGAACCCTTGGGCTTGGAGGTCTTTGGTTATATCGCCCTCATGAGTATATTTGAATATTTCGTAGCATTACTCTGGCTTGAGATGCTTGTCCTGGGGTACAGAAAGAGTAAGGTTTAAGTTTTATGGCAATTAAATATTCGAGTAGTAGTTTATGGGTTTTCAGATATCTGGGGTCAAATCTTATTCTGTTTGCCTTGCTGTAGTACAGAGAATGGACTGATTTGTTATTGTAGTCGTGTAAGAGCTGGTGTTGGATATCCTCCTAGTGAGTCTCGACAGAATATTGAGGGGATTCTCTGCAATTTGCAGTTGTCAGCAGCGTGTGTTTCTTTATCTTGTTGGGTATTTGCGGAGTACTAGAAATTCTCCAAAGAATTGGCAAGTGTTTGTCAGTTTTCTTGTTCATTGTTGTATAGGTCGAGTCATGCGAGGAGCCAGAGTCAGTGCTGTCTCTTCTACGGCAGTTGGATTATTTATGTTACTGTTTGGTAGTCATCTTCCATGGGTAGGTCAACCACAACAATGGACTCGTGGTCTGAGGAACACTCATTGCTCTTGCAGCAGGTTTTTATACATGTTATCAGAGTAAAATTCTGTCATTTCAGTGCGATCAGGTTAATTTTGAGTCAGTTGTGTGGGTTGTGATTCCGGGAAGAAGTAATTAGACCTGCTAGGCGGTAGCTGGGAAGGCTGTGATTCTTGTGAATATTGGTTTAGGTGGTAGTGGGAAGAGGCTTTTGTAGCATTGTTGCTATTGTTGGTCGTGATAAGCGTTCTTGCAGGAGTGGTGCTTGTCGGTGTTGAGACTTTGGTCTTGCGAGCTGTTAGTTTCATGTCACGTTTCTCGCCTGATGTTGTCAGGAGCATGTTCGCTTGCGGTGATTTATTACTTGTGTTTTGTTGTTGGGATATAGGTTTTGATGTCCCTTGTCTTGACTGTGCTGTGGTGTTCTCACCCCGATCCATTGTGGGTTCGGGGGGGGGTGGTGTTAAACTACCCTAAAATATTGTCCAAGTCGTGCAATATCAATGTTTGTTCAGTGGAGTCAATTGGGTAATGTACCCGAAAATCGCTATTCGTTCTACTCGAGCTGGCCTAACACCCGAGCTGAACCCTCTGACCACCCCCCCCCCCCC
>NQII01004505.1:0-38403 GCA_002778355.1 Clitarchus hookeri
GGCTCTTCACTGACTGAGCTTGGCATAACACTGACATTTCCGGTCACACACTAGAGGGTGCTGCTGAACCTATGTGTACACCATCTCTCTGCAATCGTAAACACTTATGGCTGGTACATTGTTATACACATCCTCCGAGTCTGGATTCATTCGGGTCATTCTTTCTGGGTGTTGCCATTTTTACAAAAAATAGTGTATGTTATTTTATTTTATACCAGATAAAATCAAAACAATTTAGAGTTCACCTACACTGACATGTCAGAAGTCATGGAACAGGTCTAGTATCGTGTACGTCTTCCTCTAGTCCAGCGATGTGCAGTAACTCGTCGTGGCATCGATTCCACAATTAAACGAATCACCTGTGGATAAATATTTACCCAGGGCGTCTGGATAGCTACCCTCAGCTCACTGTCATGAATAGGTACAGGATCTTGGGTGCGAATGGACCTCCCTACCACGTCCCGTAAATGCTTGATTGGGTTCATATCGGGCCGAACGAGGTGGCCCCAGCAGTCGTTGAAACTCTCCAAAATACTCCTTGAACCAATTNGGTTCATATCGGGCCGAACGAGGTGGCCCCAGCAGTCGTTGAAACTCTCCAAAATACTCCTTGAACCAATTCAGGTTATTTTGGGCCAATGACACGGTGCTTTATCCTGCTGGAATATCCCATCATTGTTGTGAGACTACGTGAAGTTTACGAAAGGCTGCAATGCAATGTTATGGCCTTCACAACCTCACTCACACGATGTCAAGAGCACAGATAATACAGGTCTGGACACTTTCAAGACCAACGGTATGGTGGCATTATTGAATATTACCTTTACATGCTGATATCCCAATACTTTTGGTATTCCAGTGTATTTAATATTCAATTTTTATTGAGACATTAATCATGACACCACTTTTCGTAATTCATTGACAACATTGCTGCGAGCTATCCAGTCGGTGTTTACGTCATTTGGATATATGCTGACCAGCTTGTGAAGTTTTGGAATGTTGTTGACTCAGTGATTTAGGCCTTGGCCTTCCACTGCTTGGGTCCCCAGTTTGATTCCTGTTCCAGGTTCTCATTGGAGTGTGGTGAATACTGTCGTTGTTTAGATGTTTCCTCGGGGTACTCATCTTACCCCCTCTGTTCCTTTTCCTCCCACATATCATACATTCTTCTGTCTGGTCGCAAACGACAGGCGTGTTCTTCGAGCAAGACAGTTAGGTCATCTTGATGTCAGTCTCCTCTACTGTCATCCATAACGACCCTACGCGCAGTCGATAAAAATATTTGTATTTTAACTTCATGAGTGCTTTATTGTACCACCTGACTGGGCGTTTTTTGCGTGCTTGAGACATAAAATCGCGATATGACTACGGGATCCAGGTTCGCTCATTCAATGCCTCATATCCTCAGTGCATAAATCATTGAACGCGCATGCAGTATTCACGCCGGCAACTCGCCTCCAGAGATTCTAATTGGTCATCCTGTAATTTCATGGTGTAATAATGAAGAGGAAAGGGTTTTGGACGTCCATCGACAACTATCAGTATTTTGCACAGGTGATTTCGTACCGAAAAATTATCGTGAAATCTCCCGTTTTAAGTCATTATCACATTTAAGAAAAGAAAACATATATTAGAAACTGAAATATAAAACTGAAACTTGCTATCGGATATGGAATGTTTTTTTAGTGCTATTTCTTGGTGGACGTCTTTCGTGCACAAAGTACAGTTTTTGAATAAGGAATATTTTCCTGAAGCGCTACGCACCTCTCGCACCCTTAAAGTGAATTTTAAGTCAGCCTTTGGAAAAAAAAACTCACTGCCTATTAAGTACATACGCTGTACGTTACAGTAAACATATGCATTCAGCCCCAAATGTAAGTCAGCAGCGAATTAATCGAAATTGTTTTAAAACTTGGCGTACTGAGAGTGTAATAGTTAAACAAGTGGCTACTGAGGTCAATATTTCTTATTTTATACACAAAAGAGCATAAATTAAAACATTTAATATTAAAAAAATTTCACCGTTTGACAAAGATGACGCATAAATAAAATGAGAAGTTCCATGGCATTGTTAATGTTACAATTAGTGGAACGATAAAAAATGAGAAAAGAGGAAAACCCTAAGAAGCCTTTTCGAAAGTGCTCAATTAACTGTGACCAGCCTGTAGTTTATATAAGAAAAGCGGAGTTTAAAAAAAATCTGAAACAGTTTCAAGCAAACACCGGCGTGGCTTGAAAATATTCATATACCAAAGTAATACTGGAATGACGTAATATGTTACGCTTGATTCAGCGTCTGTAGGCGGAAAAAGGACCAAGTGGAACTGCTTATTTGTCCAGTCGTCCGGCGCTTGAATACATATTTGCAGACGAATAAAATTTCTTGCAAATATGGGTGACTTGCTCCGTACACACGAATGTCTGCAGTGTGCTAAACAGCGCGTGCGGTCTTCTCACAACAATGCTGTTATTATTATTTCGATGCCACATTACGCACAAATCTTAGTAAACTGTCATAATGCCTACAACATACTGCCGGTCCTTTACTATTTTAACGACAGTGCATAAAAATATCAAACTATTCTCATTAAACAACAAACAAATAAGCTGTGTAATTTATAACAAAAACTAAGCAATGGAAGTTGAATTTGTTCTCTTAATGTCAATATGGTTTTAGCGGAAGCTGTACAATAAAACATTTCCAAGTGGCCTTGTTTGTTTCAGACGTAATTCTAAATCGTATCTAATCAGAACCTACATAAGATACAAAAAAAGCATTCAAAATTAAACCACAAGTAATGTTTAAAAGTTAAACAGTTTTCCACAAAAATATTTAAAAATCGTAATTTTTCTAAGTGCAGTTAATGATTTGAGTGTCCCTCCACTAATATAATTTATATTCAACAATGACTATTATATCCAATAATGTCTATCACACAACTGCGGGAAATTCTGTTAAGTCGGTGTCGGCGATTTCGTAAACACGTTTTCATCGAGAGCGCAACAAGCATGTACTTCGGAATGTTTAAATACACGTCATGTGTTGACAGTCATCTTGATCAGCTTCAATTCGTCGATGATAGGATTCTTTGCGAAGGATCGTTATGTTAAAAAAATTGTGANACAGTCATCTTGATCAGCTTCAATTCGTCGATGATAGGATTCTTTGCGAAGGATCGTTATGTTAAAAAAATTGTGAGTTGGTTCTTAGAGTAAGTAGTTACAGTCATATTACCTACTAGTCACGTGTAAACGCATATATTCCACATCTTATAACAGTAGATCTTTCATCCTCTTTTGTTTTGTAATTATTTTTTCTTATTTTCTGTGACTTGTAACCAACAAATTTGCAGAATATTCGTATAACAGGAAATAAATTTAAGGTTGTTATTGTTACCTTTGTCTGATAGAAATTACATAAATTTTCCCGTTATTTTTTAACTCAGCTCATGTTTAGAAGTTTATTTCTTAATTGAAGGAGTTTAGATGTGCTGTGTTAACTAGAAACATTTCTAAAGAAGGAAGCAAGAAATCAAAAAATAATTATAAGTGCACTTATTATAGCTAGTCCCTAGTTGATAAGGTGAAATTATCTAATATACGAGGGTGATTTAAAAAGTAAGGTAAAAATAGCTCTAAAGATTGTCATATTCCTCCATTCGTTTGCATTTCCTTTCCTGTGTTTGCGAAACCGTGCCTAGGTCTATAACACGCCCTCAAAATTTTGCGATACTACTATTTAGAATGCCGGTTACTAGAAGACATCTCATATACGCCTAATACTACAAACTATTAGATATTTTAGCAATTACCTGATCCACAATGACTGCACTGATTTAGTGTGGACATTATTGCAAAATCTTTTGGTAAATATTGGGATGTGAAACTTTGATAAGTAATTTGCGATTTGCTTTTAACTACCGTATAATACGTATTGTCAGGGTTTTTTTTGTATGTTATAATACCCACTCTTCTTCTTTATCTCAAAAACGTTTCTATACCAATATCGCATTGCAATTCCCAACTGAAGGTTCCGTTCCTCTTTCTATACTTTTTGCTCCGAAAGGGGTTTCTCAGATAGCCATTCGTCAAATTTCATTATATAGTAAGGTTTGTGGTATTTTATTTTAATATTTTGGTTATATATCTGAAATTATATTAGATTATTTTAAAACCTGTCATATTTACATATGTTAGATCAAACATAAATAAATAGTTTACAAAAAAATATAAGATAACATTTCAGGCTTTAGTTATGGTCATGTAAACTCTTGTAACTTGTAATCAAGAGGAAGTTAATAATTACGAAACTTAATAGAATGGTTTTATTTTCTTCAGCACTTCCAAATAAACATATAAATAAATATAGATAGGGCCATGAATTATTAGCAAATAATCTAGAAAGAAGATGGCATTCGAATATTTATTTACTATATGGANATATAGATAGGGCCATGAATTATTAGCAAATAATCTAGAAAGAAGATGGCATTCGAATATTTATTTACTATATGGATTTTACTTGTTGGCGCAAATTTTAATGTTAAAATTTCTAGCATCATAATATACATTAAGAGAGTGGGCATTTATATAGATTCGTGGTNCTTTACTTGGTGGCGCAAATTTTAATGTTAAAATTTCTAGCATCATAATATACATTAAGAGAGTGGGCATTTATATAGATTCGTGGTACTTGCAGTGGCTAAAGCAACATGGCCATATTTGGAGGACGCAGTGGCGGTCTAAGTACCAACTCGTTAGTAAGGTAGTTTTAAAGTCCTCAATGATCAGGATGTCGTCTCGGTTCTCACCATTATCTTTTGTATGCGTGACCGTGAGGTACCTAACCCAATAGAATATGAACATTCAAGGGGGGGTTTAGACAGTCCTCAAATGGAAGGACGAAAAATTTTCCCCTTCCCGCCCCATTGTTTGCTTGGAAGGGAATTTCATCGTTGGCGACGTACCTTCCCTTGCGATGACGCGAATAACAATACTCCTTTCTGCTGTGGTTCCCCAGAGGCGGAGGGGAAGAGGCAAAGTGCCTCGGTAGGTCCGCAGTTCACTTCCCTGGCGCGGGTTAGTTATGTCTCTCCCGCAAGCACGCCTCATTCTTCCGCGTCTCTGTTCCCTAACGGCCTTCATTTCCTATTCATGTCCCCGAGAACCGGCGCGCTCCCCCTACCGACACTCGTATCCTGTAACTACGTCTAGCGCGGGGGGAAGCTGGACTGGGCTTTACTCCCCTAGCTTACTCCGCTCTGGCGACAATATAAAAAACATAGAGCCCGAGGTGGGTCTCAAGTCTCAAACCAATACTCCCCGCCAAGTGTCGCGAAGAGAAAAGAAAAAGGGCGAGAATTTTTTTATACCGTTGCAATTTATTTCGCCGTGGAGTGGAAAGAAGGCAAAAAGTTTCCTCTCTTTGAAGAAAATTGTATTCGATAAGTGTGAGAATGTGTCAGTCGAACAGGGGATGTTTAGAATTCGATGTAATCCGGACTGCAAGTTACGCATTATCTAACTTCATACATTTTAAACACCAGTATAATTATATTCCTTTGGGCCAATTTGAAGTCATTGTAGCACAACAGTGAATGATGAAAGAAGTTCTGAGGACTTTTTTGATCCTGCCATTTTATTTAATCTCTGGATGAACTCTATAGAGTATTTAAGATGTGTAATAAACTAAATACGCACATTTTTAAAATATATTTTTTAATGAACATTTACAAAAACTAATTTTGTACGTTCACATATCCGTTTCGTGTTATCTTTTCTTTCAAAAATAAAATGAAGTGAAATATTTACGTCTTGTGTTAGAATTCACCCGCCAAGTGCCCTAAGCTTACCAAGAGCATGACTGGGCCTTATATAACACGAAAGCTACCCACTGCATGTGTCTTAGATTGCAGGTTCTCACTTATTCAACAGTTTATAAAATATTTACAGCACCAATAGTTTCTTAACGCCATATTCTGAGCACTGTAAAAAATGCCATAGAAAACATAAGAAAACTACTATATGGTTTTTTCTGAAACGACAAGTGTTCGAATTCACACACACTCTGCCACAAAGTATCAAGGAAATGTGGTGAACTGTATGAAATTAAAGGATCATGGGTAAATGAACACAGCAATGGTTGGTGCGTACAAACCGGTCAAAGAATTTTTCTCTGAGTTGTGAATTATGATGATTATCCTTACATGCTTGAATATGTGATTTCCGTTGAAAAGTACGTGTCTAAAATTTATGTATTCAGAACTGAACTCAGATCATATCCGGTACTGTTAGGCAAACAATCAAAAATGAAGAATGGAAAGCATCGTTAATTTTTAATTGCTCTAATTTATGAGCGTAGAATGAATTTGCTATCCTAAGACAATCTAATTAACGAGAGGACAAAATAATGAGTGTGTGTATGAAAACAAATTTTTATGTACGCATTCTCTTGACAAGTAATAAAAAATCGAAACAATATTATTCTAGTAAGTAATTTTATAAATTTTGTGATCTACAGGTCAGTGCAGGAAATGTCTGATACCATTTCAAGTCTGGTGCTTTCAACTATACGTATAATATGGAATTAGGGATAATTCTCAAACACAGAAGAATAACATTTTATTTTTTTATGACCTTTGTAAAATATTAATTAAAACATATATCAATTTGTTTTAAATTATTTGCCTGTGTGTGTCATAGAGAACGCATGTTTAGAAAGCAATGTGTTGTTAGTTAATAATACAAGGAATGAAATGATCGAGATTGTAGTGAGCTCAGCAGCATGTTGTAAACAGAGTCGTACCTTGGTAAACTGTATGCATGCATCGGGTCTGGTCTCCGCGCCACATGGACGAGACTGCTTAGCCTGCAACGCCAACGAACATTCTGAGTAAAGAAACAAATCTTATGGTAGACTGTAGGACCCTACGACCTCAGTGTATTCACAGCCAGCATGTAAATGACTCATGGGCTGAAAGTTACCGCTGGTTGACGTCGGAAGCACCTGACTTCAACAGCACAAGATAGCGGTCGTGCGGAGCCATTTCAGGATACAGCACTTGCGAAGCGCCATTTGTTAACGTACCTGCGAGACAATTTTCAGTCCTTCATGGCTAACCAAATTCGTCAAATACGAAACCAAGGATGGACCATCCACAAAAATATTTTCACAAATGAACCAGGCTGTGCGGCTTGCCAAAGAAAATCTGCGTAACTCAAGTGACACGTATAGTCAATAATTACAGATTATGTTTTATCGCGGGAAAAGTTGACATTTTGCTAGGATTCAACGTATTGTACACATATCCGACAGTTTTCTTTCATTATTGGCTGTCATGTATGTATGAAGCGAGGAGAGTATGAAACGGTGCCAGAATGCAAGGGCGGGGAAACGGAAGATCCCGAGAAAACCCACTGGCCAGCGACATACGTCTGGCACGATTCCCACATGCGAAAATCCAAGTGTCCCCGCCGGGAATCATACTCGGTTCGTCTTGGTGGGAGGCAAGTGGTCTTACCTCTACATCACCCCGGCCCCTTGGCGCTGTAAAGCGGCAGCATTCATTCCTACAGCAGTTACCTCATTCACGCAGCATACACATTCAAATACTATAAGTTTGCACAAACCACTTGTAAAAGACGAAGACCTTTCAAATATTTCAGTATAACAAGAAGGTAAAGTAACTGTGTATCTGTAAGTCACAAAAAATATTATTTTTTTTAGTTATTTGTGCAAGTAGATATAATTGGCTAATGAACAGTTTTTGAGTTCCAATAAAGTTGCTTCATGTTCCAATCCTGTACCAGAACAAATTTATTTATTTACTTTAAGTATTTTTACACCGAACACAACACCCGTGTAACGGAAATGTTATTTTCGTCATGCCACCACAAACGCCATAAATACAACGAAGATAATAATGGAATTTATAAAATACATCGTAAATATTCACAATGCTTAATTACATTTATGGAAAGTTGGATACTGATGAAACGAACTTACGTAATTTTCTGAGTATTTCTGGATGCATGTGTATTTTTATTTGCCGCTAATTTAATGACAATTTTTCTTATCGTCTAGGTAATACTGGACATGGTCCATAAAAACTTGTTATTTCAGTAATAATAAGACTTGACTATCTCCTATGTGCTTTCAGGGAAACGATCTTTATGTAATAAAAATGTCGAAGAGAGATGCTAATTACTTTGAATATTATTTTAAAATTAATTTTGATACACAGATAAAACATAGAGAAAGTTAAGTAAATTTATTAAGTAGTTTTTTTGTGAATTCTTTTCTAATTCTTTTATATAACGAAATATTGTCGGTTTGCAATTTTTTTTTTCTGCTAAACCGACTGCTGAAATATGTTTCAGCGTTTGTTGCACGTGCTGAGATTTACTCGGAAACATTTCAGGTTTTCTTCCTCGCTGATGTATTGGCCACTTGAACGATGTTCTGCGGGTGAAGACACNCCACTTGAACGATGTTCTGCGGGTGAAGACACATCGAGTGTGAAATTGGTTGTTTTGCCGCCTGCTCGCAGAAGATGAGAATTCGTCCAGTTATCTTGCAGGTTACGTAGTGGTTATGGACACTCTCGCGCTACAGGTCGCTGAGAAGCCTTCAGCCTTGGCCGAGCTACGGATGCTGTGAGTCAATTTTAGCCCCGAAAGTAAAGAAAAGTTTACGATATCACTTTCCTGTCTGTGGATCTGTGTGTGTGTTTGCGTGTCTGCCTTGGTGTCTGCGCGTGTGTGTCTCTGGGTGTGTATCTGTCCTAAAAATGTTTGAACGCGGGAACCGAATATCACCAAACTCAGTACACACATTTAACTTTGTAAGGGAATCTGACTTTTATAGTTTTCGAAATGGCACCCATTTTAAATTAAGAGTGCTATATCATATATAGCAAACCATCTAACGTATTTAAAACAAATTTTGTATTTTGATAGTCCAAAAGTGCAAGCATTGGATTTAGAAATGAATATGGTGGTTTATCCGCCATTTTGAAGATAGCACCCCACGAATAAATAAATTATTTACAATGTATCTTAAAAACTACTCAATCAGTTCTCGCCAAAATCGATAAGTAAATAATGTTATGGTAGGCCACGTAAAAGTATGCGAACTAAATAGATTAGGGAATTACTTTCAAAATGACGGCAGTACACGCATTTTAGGTTTATTTAGTATATCTACCATATCGTTCTATCAAATTCAACCAAATTTTGATTCCTTAAAGTATTACTTAGTAGCATAATTTATGCCTACACACAACCATTTCGCTCCTCCATATTGTAAGATAGCACCACACGAATAAATACAAATTTGATGTCATATCACGGGAAACAATTAACCGATTTCTACCGAATTTGGTTAATAAATTGTAGGGCACACAGTGTCAAATGATGTAAACTGGTATGTTTAAAGAAGGTCAGGCATGTATTTTCAAAATGGTGGCAATAAAGGCATTTAAGCTTAGTATGCTATATCGTCGAAAACAATAGATGAATTTTAACTTAACTTTGTATGTGGACAGTATAAACTATAACCATCAATATGTCCACACAAAGTCTCTTTTGTCCACCATTTTGTAGGATAGCAATAAATAACTAATTCAATTTTCCTAAATGGTCTTATAGCAAATTTTGGAAACAAGTAGCACTATTACGGGTAATGAACATTTTTTTTTTAAAGGGGGTCAGGCACTTTTTTCGAAATGGTGGCCATTAAATCATTTTATTCATGATGTTATATCTACATAATCACGAAACAAACTTCAAATCAACTTTGTATGCCAGCAGTGTCGCTTATAGCCATCACATCACTTTATAGAGAGCCTTATTACTCCGCTATTTTGCACGATAGCCCGCATGAAATAATTAGTTTTAATATCATATCTCGCGTCAAAATCTGCCTATTTGCAAACAAATTTGGCGAAGAAGTTGTACATTGATAGACCATATTAATTTGTATGTTTTCATTGTGCCAGACACTTTTTTTCTGAATGCTGGCTTTAATAAAAATTTTGTTTAGTGTGTGTGTACTATGGAACTGATTTTAACTTAAATTTTTATACTTGCAATATCTGCGACAATCATCGAATGGGCTAATACATGACATTTTTGAGCTCCATTTATGGAGATCGTCATATTAAAAAAGGAGGTTTTATTCGATATCTCGAGGAACAAATCAAACGATTCCCGTGTAACTTTACCATAAATAGTGCTACAGGAGGGTTTGTAAATTAACGTGTTTTAGGTGAGGCAGACATTTTTTAATGGCGTTAATGTAAATAGTTTAGGTTAGTGTGTATATATGTTTAAAATCAACAAAACTTAAAAAAATTCTATATATTTCAAGTACTCAGTACAATTTTCAATTACGCACACAGGGTTTTGCCGGTTTTTTTGTAAAATAGTGCCAGGTAGGAAAATATAACATTTTGCCATATTCCCGGAAGAGTCAACTGATTCCCACCAAATTTTTCGCGCCATTAGTGCAACAAAAGGCCATGTAAACTAATATGATTAAAGTGGTTCAGGCATTGATATTGAAAATGGATGTCATATTAATATTTATTAGGATCGTCATATCTATTAAACAAACCAACTAATTTCAATCAAACTATTATGCTGACAGTATCTATTAGAAATATCGTATACGAAACTCTTTTTTTTGTCAATTTTGTAAGATACAGTTAAATAATAAATACCATTTTTATGCCATGTCTCAGGGACCAATCTACCGATTTACACCAAATTCTTCACGTAAGCAGCGTTACGGTAGGCCATGTAAAATTACGAGATTTAAGTGGCTGAGACACTTATTTTCAAAATGATGGCACAGTTAATATTTAAGATTAGTAAATTTTATCATTCAACACATTAGACTGATTACCTCCGAAGTTGATGATCTGAACCCTACCTTAGTAAAATAGTTGATTGCACGCTAGCTTACGGTGCGAGGTTTTCGGGTTCCAGTCCCCGTTAAGGCACTTGTGTATTTGTTACATATTTTTCTGGTTCCATCTCTAATGCTATTGCTGTCAACGGTACGTTAAGGACTACCAACAATCTAGACTTTTAAGAACTTCATTAAAAGTAATTTGCACTCATGTAGAGGAAGAAGATCATTAGTTGTGTCAGTAACTTCTTCTGTTTTTTNAACTTCATTAAAAGTAATTTGCACTCATGTAGAGGAAGAAGATCATTAGTTGTGTCAGTAACTTCTTCTGTTTTTTAAGGTATGTATAGTTTGGCTGACTATTACAGTTATTCTCAAATTTGTTTCCGCATAAAAATAAGAGCTTAGNTTTTTAAGGTATGTATAGTTTGGCTGACTATTACAGTTATTCTCAAATTTGTTTCCGCATAAAAATAAGAGCTTAGTAATCATTAAAATCAATTCAGTATATTAGTTAATATTTTTGAACTACAACCCACACACAGTACCATAATATCAGGCTGCAAATTGAGAAACGGTGCTCTCTGAATCAGTGATTTCAATCAGTGGAATGCTTTTTACTGAAACTTTGGTTACTGAGTTGTTACCTGATGGCGAATCAGTGGGATGCCTTTGTGTTTTGTGCCAGGCTAGTGTATTTCACTAGGAATATGTAGCAATCGCCGTTTAATTACTGAATACTGGCTACTAAAATAATAAGAGTTCTACATGTGGTATTATGCAAAGGTGGGAACTGATATACGTAAGCTGCTCGAATGAAATCTTAATTTTTCAGACGACAATCCGTAATCTCATAAATAACTTACTGAATGGCAGTAGCATGAATCTAAGACACATTTCCGTTGGTTCCTGTATACGATGAGGCGTCATACCGACAGCATTACGTAGCAGAACAAAAATTATTTGTTGCAGCACCTGGTGATATCTGCCATTGAAGGGGTTAATAATAATCCTGCAGTGTTAAAACTTCCCGTATATTCACAGACATTTTATGGAAATATGCAGTGGATATTTAGAAACGCAATCCATAATGACAAAAAATGGGGCAGAGTTCCGTAATGGCAAACCACGGAACTTCTCCGTAGTTCTTATAGTTTCGGACTTCGTGAACGAACAGTGTCGAATATACATGAAGATTACTATGCGTCTGAAGCCTGAAAGTTTGTCTTATCCGTGGCAGTTAGGACCTCCACACCACTCAGAACTATTCCCTCAAACGTCAGCAAGTAGCATCGGGTACCTGTAAAAGTTATCAACATCAAAACCTTTAAACATAATTATGGATTAAAAATGTACGTCCGTAATATTTCTAGAAATAACATTTTTATATGCTTGCTATGGATAATCACGAGATGTTTGCAGAAGAGTCGTAAGAGTGACCAATTCCCTAACGTTTGATTAGTATGCATATCTTGCTCCAAAACAAAATATTAAAACGTTTTAAAATTTCATTTTTGTACAGAGTTTAACACCCCCATAGCAAAATTTCAGACTTTGGAAATATATTTTCTTTTTAGCCGAATAACTAGCCAATTAACGGTGATGTTACGTTAATTGACGAAAAGTTCTATTTCATAAATTAAAAGTACGTTAAGGAAAAACAACGTGTCCGATGAAGAATTCTGGAGAATTTTCACCAGTACTTTCTCATAAAATGACAGAATTATTTTAGGTGTGTCTATACCTGCGTCTAATTTATCAGAAAAATTGAGTGGCAAACTGATATTTTGGTAGAGTCGTAATAAAAGTGCTACCAAGATTTTACGTGGTAATAAAAGTATTAACATAAAATTCGTAGACGCGGAGTAATTTTTCATTTGTTTTTTGTTTGTTTAGCGTACAGAAGTAAAAGACCTAAGATAATAAAATCAAATTAATTTCCCAGTAATTTCTAAGCTACACTCGAGCAACGCATGAGTAAATAGAAGAGTTTTTATGTGTGTTAGTTCTTCATATATCGTAAAACGTTTTCCAGTAGCATTCCTAAACTATAATGAAAGTGTTAACCCATATATAGTACAGAAAAAATTTCCGTACATCAAGTAGCAAACTTCAATACGCTTTTGACTCTTAGCGTAACTAATGTAAGAAAGCTGCGATAGCCACTTTATCATTCTTGCTTTCTCAATTCTCGTATCTATATACTGTTCACGATAAACTGACTACTTTTGAAATCAACCTTTGAAAAATTTTACTGTCCCTAGCTGTGTATATTGTCCTTACCTGTGTATATTACACTGAAGAGCCAAAAAAAACTGGTACACGTGCCTAATATCGTGTAGGGCCCTCGCGAGTACGCAAAAGTGCCGAAAGACGACGTGGCATGGACTCGAATAATGTCTGATGGTATGCAGGAGGCAATTTACANGAGTACGCAAAAGTGCCGAAAGACGACGTGGCATGGACTCGAATAATGTCTGATGGTATGCAGGAGGCAATTTACCCCATGAATCCTGCAGGGAAGTCCACAAAGCCATACGAGTGCGAGGCGGTGGAGATCTCTTCTGAACAGCACATTGCAAGGTATCCCAGATATGCTGAATAATGTTCATTTCTGGTGATTTAGGTGGCCAATGGAAGTGTCTTAAGTCAGAAGAGTGTTCCTGGAACCACTCGNGAGTACGCAAAAGTGCCGAAAGACGACGTGGCATGGACTCGAATAATGTCTGATGGTATGCAGGAGGCAATTTACACCATGAATCCTGCAGGGAAGTCCACAAAGCCATACGAGTGCGAGGCGGTGGAGATCTCTTCTGAACAGCACATTGCAAGGTATCCCAGATATGCTGAATAATGTTCATTTCTGGTGATTTAGGTGGCCGATGGAAGTGTCTTAAGTCAGAAGAGTGTTCCTGGAACCACTCGGTAGCAACTCTCGACTTGTGGAGTGTCGCATTGTCCTGCTGAAATTGTCCACGTCCGTCGGAATGCACAATGGACATGAATGGGTGCAGGTGATCGGATAGAATGCTTATGTATCTGTCACCTATCAGAGTCGTATCTAGACGTATCAGGGGTGCCATTTCACGCCAACTGCACACGCCCCATACCACGACAGAGCCTCCACCAGCTTGAACAGTCCCCTGTTGACATGTAGGGCTCATGGATTCATGAGGGTGTCTCCATACCCGTGCTCGTCCATCTGCCCAATACAATTGGAAACGAGACTCGTCAGACCTGGCAACGTGTTTCCAGTCATCAATAGTCCAATGGCGGTGTTGGCGAGCCCAGGCGAGGCGTAAAGCTTTATGTCGTGCAGCCAGCAAAGGCACACGAGTGGGCCTTCGGCTCCGAAAACCCATATCAACGATGGTCCGTTGAATATTTCGCACGCTGGCACTTGTTGAGGCCCCAGCAATGAAATCTGCGCAAATTTGAGAAAGGGTTGCACGTCTGTAACGTTTAATGATTCTCGTCAGTCGTCGTTTGTCCCATTCGTTCACGATCTTTTTCCGGCTGCAGCGATGTCGAAGATTTGATGTTTTACCCGATTACCGATATTCACGGTACACTCTTGAAATGGTCGTACGCAAGAATCCAAATTTTATTACTACCTCGGAGATGCTATGTCCCATATCTCGTGCGCCGACTATAACATCACGTCAAACTCACTTAAATCTTAATAACCTGCCATTGTAGCAGCAGTAACCGATCTAACAACTTTGCCAGCCGCTTGTTGTCTTATATAGGCGCATCGCGTTACTCTGATTGGTTCTATACCTCTGTTATTTGAATACGCACGCCTATACCGGTATTTTTGGCTCTCCAGTGTATAACGGGCAAACTGACTGACATGCGTCCAGTAAAGTTGGTAACGACGGAGAATAAGTAGTTCCATGTCGTAACGTTGAATGAACAGTTTTAGGTAACAATTTGTAACTACTAAGTTTTTTTTTCCTTTACGTGCCTTATCTGCAAACTGCCAATACCATTTTAATATTCTCTTTGCTGCACTCGCACTTGTACGTGAACAGTGACAAGTTATGTACGCGGGAGTGTAGTTTTGCCTCAGAATTGATGGTTCATTGCGAAGTAAGTGATCAATATTGAATAGAACTGATTTAAGAATAATTATTTTTGTACCTAAGGCTAAATATTAGGTTCAACCGTTAATTCCTATCATCGAAACCGTATTCACGCAATAAAATGCTGCCGAGATTAAGACGATTGTCCTATCACTGGATAAATCTCGTGGAACTACGAGTACATACCTGAATCCATGGATCCGCTGTGAGGAGGGCCGGTTCTAAGCCCTTCACGGTCACCAGATCCTACACTCGACTATTTTCCTTGGGCTTCTATAAAGTGTATGGTGTACGAGACTCTAGTAACATTTGAGGAAGATCTTGTAGCATGAATCCTTACCACGACTGATATACTTAATATCCAACCAGGCTCCTTTGATCATCTGCGCCGGTCTCTCCACCGCCAATGGACCTCCTGTAATGAATTTGTAGGCTCACAGTTTGAACGCCTTTTGTAATTAATGTCATCATGCTCTTGTTGGTTTAGAGGAGGTGTCTTACTGAATAAATTTGTTGTTAACCGTATGTCATATATCCGAAGATCTGTAATAATTTGACGGCCAATAGCGGCCAAACAATGCATTTCCGGATAGCCTTATGGGTTCCCTCGCGTATAATTTACAATTTGTTTTCCTGTGATACATATTTCGTGTTGACTGTGTTAAAAAAAAAACATTCTGAAAAGTGGCAAGCGGCCAACTTCTATAGGCCACTTACAGACTAACATTTTAATTTATAGGGAAATATGAAGCATAATGAACGAAATTTATAGACATTAGTAGTTTATGAATGTAAAGTCACATATGAGTAAATTCTCCGTGAATGTGTAATCAATCAGTTTTTAATAGCAGACCTATCTAACGATAGCCATCCAAAGACACAACCGAAATCGCTCATGTTGGACATCTTCTTTTTTGTTTTGCGATGTAGAAGACGTAACAGAGGTCTCAGTTACAATTGGTCTGAAAAACTCCTTGTATAATCGAAGAATATAAAAGAACGATGGGCTATTGAAAAAAAGTTGAAATATGCTGCAGATGCGCCGTAAACCACGATTAGCATATTTACTCAGCGACCACAATCACTGAAGACCAGATAGCAGGATATCACAGCAAAATGTAATTTCAATGTCTACAGCTAAATTACTTGTTTAGCTACAGCTCTATCAGGGTCTTATATTGGTAGGCCTAGTAAATGAGGAATTTACCTTATTTTCATAACAAGCGTTTTTCATTAAGTATGTGACAGTGTTTAGGGGGTGATTCTTTATGAAAAATGACGTATAAAGTATATATGTGTGGCTTAATTAATACGGAAGTATAGACCCCCCAAAATGCGGGAAAAAAAAAAAAAAAAAAAAAAAAGCTTTTCACTAAACACATTACAAACTACTAAGTATGGAAGAAAACGAATGTGGACAGTGTATCATTGAAATAAGACAACCATCGTCTGAAACTGTACACTGAAGTACAGGCTTATTTTTCGGAAACGGAAAGGATTAGAGTGTTAAACAAGGCGACCTTAATTGTATATTTGGGTGTGGTAATTAATAATCTGTCTTGAAATTTTATTTCATCCTCAGGGCTATAACATTTAATGCGATGTGATAATTGCAGCCCTTTCATATTTTGTTAGTAATTGGGGATGTCATTTAAACTTACAGTTTCAGAGGTTACTTATCTTATTCCAGTTATTGGTTTTCTTTCATCATTAGTAATTTCTGATATCTTTAACAAATCCTTTTCCTCATTGAGGAAAAAATAAGGTAGAAAAGGAATTGTATAAGGAATCACCTCCCAAATATAGTAATATACTTAAATAAAAACGTAGTAAATGTGAGATATATATTTCATTCTCTAAAAATCATTTCAGCTGTTTCGGAAAAAATTTATAATTCAAACCCTTGGTAGCCCAGTTTAAGCGCAAGGTAAACAGGTATTGAATTGAAGATATCTCTATACACTTTGTGGTATGAAGAAAAAAGAAGTTATCAATATAATATTGAGCCTACTTTCGTCTACATGGATACCAATAATTTTGATGAATTTCTTTGTAAGATAAGATGGCATGTGGGCCTTTTACAGCTATATCATAAGGGATGCAATTAAAAATCAATGAAATACTATCGATACAATTCCAAATACATACATGCCTTGCGTGTCACTCGAACCCAGAATGCCTCGTACAGTAAGCTGGCATTCAACCGACCACATTACGAAGGTAGGAGTCAGAGCATCAACTTGGCTAGTACTGAGTTTAAAGATTTGGTAGACTGGGTTTACCGACTTCAAATATTTACAGATGCATCATTTTGAAAGCTAGCGATTTTTAGTTAGTTAAGTCATGCATGTTGACATGGCCTACCTCAGCACTTATTTTGTGCAGAATTTGATGTAAATAGGTTGACTTGTTCCCAAGATATAACATTAAGGCTTTATTTTCTCATTTGGCGCTATCGTACAAAAAGGCCTACAACCAGGCTCTGTATAGGCATATATGATGCTTATAATATATATTCATTATAGTAGTTTTGGGTGAAATTTTGTAAATTATTTAATAGAAGTAATAAGCATATCTAAATAGTTTGTATTCTATCATTTTGAAAAAAAAAGTCAGACGCACTTAAATTCTATAAGTTTACATGACCTGCTGTAGTTCTACTTCTGTGAAAAATCTGGTGTAAATTCGACGCTTCGTTTCCGCTATATGGCATATATGTTGCATTGTATCATCTGGCACTATCTTACAAAAATTTGATAAAATTGATTTTTATACGCATATTTGATGCTTTTACATGGATACTCTCAGTATGTGAAACTAAATTCAAATAGGTTAAAATCCTTAATAGATATCACAAAATTATCTGCAGTATTTAAATGGCAGCCATACTGTAAATAAAACTAGACCCACTTAAACCATGTCCTACTGCAGCACAACTTGTGTGCAGAGTTCGGTGGGAATCAGCTGAATGGTACCAGACATATGCCATAAAATATAAATTTTCTAATGTGGTTTTCTCTTCATTACTGGAGACCAAAATGTAATTTTCTGTCACGTTCTATATCTGTCATAGATACAGTTACATGTGTACATAAGTTGAAAATGTTTGGAACCTATGGCATACTAACATAAAATATTTACGTATCTGTTATCTTAAAAATGTGTGACTTCCTCCTTAAATCATAAAAATCTAGATAGTCTACAAGATAGTCTACAAATGTATAACTTATCGCCTGAATTTGGAATGTATCAGTCAATATTTTTCCCCAAGATAGGACAAAAAAGCTTAATTTTTCATGTGGTGCTATCTTCCAAAAAAGGAGACAATTAAGTCCATATATTAGCATACTTGGTTTTTGCATAAATACTGCCAGCAAACAGAGTTAAATTGAAAATACTATGTATGTACTCAGTTTGGTGGATTTAGGTTTTTGGATTTTTAATATTATTAGGTGGAGGGGATAAACATTCTAGACAGACATTCGGGTGATTGCATAAGTCTGTTTTACTTTCGAAAAGTAGGCTTAACACATACTCTACTAATGCTCGTACGTATACATGTGCACAAGCACGCACACGTGTATTTATGTAGATTATGTGAACATGCCTACACCAAACAAGCAAATGTAGTTGTATTGGGTTGTAATTATCGCAGAATTTCATACGTGTTTTATTTTTATCTGCAAGATTAAACTAGCCTGATAATATAATTTGTATTCTGGCCACATTAGCAAATTAGGAATTAAGTACTATAATGGTAATTGTTATAAAAAAACCATAGTGTCTAGAAGATTACAAGAGATTAATAGAGTTTGAGTTGAGAGATATGGGCGGCTCTTAACAACGAAGTCTTGAGAGCAGATAAGGGTGTAATAAGTCGAGAATGGAGAGTGAGTGAATAGATTTCGATGGCTCTTAACAGCGGTGTCTTGAGAGCTGATGAGGGTATTTGAGGTGAGTATGGAGCAGCACCGTAATGCAAAGGTGGTGGAAACGGGAGATCCCCTTAGAAAACCCGCCGACCAGTGGCATCTCCCAGCACGATTCCCACTTAAAAAAATCCGGGAGTTACTCGGTCAGGGATTGAACCCGGTTCAGCTTGGTTCGCCGTTGACTAGAATCTCTCCCCACAATGTGCTGGAACTTTTCAAAAAGTTAATGCAACCTTTCTGAGGGAACAAAAATTCGCCGTTTCAATTTTCCGAGACCTACCAATCAGAGCCAAAAGGCGTCGTCTACTGAAAAGTTTTCATTTATTTAATTAATGTGTAATCTTTATTAAAACAAAATAACAATCGTCGTTTTATAAAAAAAATGAGTAATATGTCAGTATTAATGTGTATAGCTCTCGAATAGAATAGACAAATTGTTTATATAGTCACAGAGGATTCGGCGGCTGGCGTACAGGTGAATGTGTGTAAAACGGATTGCCTTTATTAGTTGAGGTGAGTTTGTTATTGAAAAATGTGTATAGCACGAAGTGAAGCGCTTTTTCCGAGACTTTGTTTCAGTCAGTCGTAAGTGTGGGTCTTACACCGATATATCGGAGTGGTACTTTAAAAATATATATAAATCGGTACTTTCTCACGAGATCGCCAAACCACGGGTGCAGTGGACATGTGTATAAGACGGGTATTATCAGACTGCAATAAATAAAACACTGGTTAATTGTACGTGATATCTAAGCTGCCAGTTAATGGCGATGACCAATCTAAAAAAAATTTCAAGGCCTCTTTTCCTCGCAAGTTTTGGTACTTTTGTGGGTCAGACCAAATAAAGATTTCTCCGGCCACCGAGTTAAACAAATAATGTTAACCTCCTCCTTCCTCTCTCTCTCTCTTTCTCTCTCTCTCACACGTCCTCTCTCTCTCTCTCTCTTTCTCTCAATGCTGCACGATAATATTTAAGTACGTATGGAACAGCCTCTTGTGTCTATTTTCCATATTAGAAATTAACGTTGAAATTTTAAAACACTACATTTTCTTTTACCGGAATGTATCCTTTCCCGCTTAGATGAAAGAAAAACACTTTTTCATATATCTGACTAGCTGGAACCCTATTTAGAATGCATGCCTATCAGAGATAATTGCACGCTTGCCTCTCAAAGCGTGGCGACGACGCTAAGGTTAGAATTACGAATTACCAAAATTGCTACTTGAGGACACTTACGACCATTCATGAGCAAGTGGGTAGGCAATTATCCCAATCGCGACGTGACGTCGACATCTGAACAGCCATTGTTGTGTCTCGCGCGTCGATTACCAAGCGACACGAAGCAGCGCGGAGAGNCTCTCTCTCTCTCTTTCTCTCAATGCTGCACGATAATATTTAAGTACGTATGGGACAGCCTCTGGTGTCTATTTTCCATATTAGAAATTAACGTTGAAATTTTAAAACACTACATTTTCTTTTACCGGAATGTATCCTTTCCCGCTTACATGAAAGAAAAACACTTTTTCATATATCTGACTAGCTGGAACCCTATTTAGAATGCATGCCTATCAGAGATAATTGCACGCTTGCCTCTCAAAGCGTGGCGACGACGCTAAGGTTAGAATTACGAATTACCAAAATTGCTACTTGAGGACACTTACGACCATTCATGAGCAAGTGGGTAGGCAATTATCCCAATCGCGACGTGACGTCGACATCTGAACAGCCATTGTTGTGTCTCGCGCGTCGATTACCAAGCGACACGAAGCAGCGCGGAGAGTACACCAGGACAACTCGCAACCTAGCTTCTCTCAGCGAGGTCGGGCACTTGGTCCGTTATACGAAGGACCGGGTTCAAGTCCTAGTTCATCCATCCTGATTTAGGGTTTCCATGGTTTTTGGAAACCATTTTAACCGGAAACTTGTATGGTTACTTGGTACTGACAATGGCCGATTACTTCCCATATTTAATTGTCTGAGCATATTGTGCTGTCTCTACAATAGTTGCGTTGTCCAACGAAGTGAAAAAAAACTACAGATAAAGTGAACTAGTTTCAAAAAGGGAGCTCACTTAACTTTCAACTAAACCTTAGTTGTAATGGTTTCTACACTTACATGCAAGTGCTCTTAATGTTAACATGGTGATGCAATTAACTTTGTAAGAGAAGTAACAGCGTGTGTTCCTTTACAAATCAGATCACATACAAGAGTATCACATGAAAGACGAACGATAAAACATTTATAGAGGTTAAATATTTGTAAAAAGCTAACAAGTTCAGTTCTGTAATAATATCTAGGAAATACCACTCATTCAAATGGTCGTTCAAATGTTTCTCGTTACCGCTGTCCTGAAAACAATCGCATACGTTTTAAAGTGGACGTTTTCGAAATGGCTAATAGTTTCTGGCAACGTAAAGAAACGCGTCGTGGCTGGCTGCATAAGCTGACTATGTTTCGCATAAACTCAATTAATGCATTTTAATATTATAAGGGAATATGTTTTTTATTAGGCAGATGTATTTTTTAACCTCCTTCATTGCTTGGGATCACAGGATGGGTACTCTATTGTGCTACAGGTTTATTTTAATAGCGGTAGCTAATTTTTTCAACTATAAATCTAGGTTAGCATTTTGTGTTCCTAATGAACAAGAGACTACAGCAGAAAACCATACGCTTACAGAAAGCAGAGTCCTTAGCCGAAATACAAGCTAAAATTTCACAGTACTTCATTGAGGGCGATGCGTTTACTTTAAGTGAGAACTTGATGAACGCTTATCCTCGGATTTATTATTAATGTTTACTGAAAATTCTTTTCAATTATCCACTCTTCCGAGCGAGAATAAAAGTGGAGAACGTATCCAGTATTGTGTAAGACATTTTTAGAGTGGTCCGGAATCCGACGTTATTACAGTCGGAAAGGGCTGAATATATTATAATATCAGGGGCTCATTTACATAACGTTTTACGAATAAGTTCCAACTGATTGAGATCCATTGAATAATCACGCTCCATGTTGAACATTAGGCCATGAAAATAAAATAAATTCAACCTACGGGAACTGTGGCACCAACAGTAACTACATGACGTCATTTCTACATATCATAAGTGAACCTAGTAGATCCTGAGTATCGTCAAATATGATTTGAAACGAGTTAGCATAGTTCTTCCAGAACGAAGGGCATATCTCAGAGCAGGATCATTACGCGTGAGTATTCATGAATCCGCGCAAGTGTTAAGTCGTAGAAGATTACAGTTGTATCCATAGAGTACAATTTAAAATATGTCTTCATTGTAAAGTACCATGGCGTGTAGAATAAAGTGCATATATTCAACTTACATGTTTCATCCTCCTCGTGGTTTGTCTTTGTCTCACATGAACAGCTAACTAGCAAATCGTGGACTTCCGTAAGTCTTGCCAGTTCCCAAAAAGCAACCATGCAAATAAAAATGCAATAAATTGACTTGTTTGTATATATATATATATATATATATGTATGTATAGGATACAGTAGTGTGTAGAATTAAACCACTAAATATATACCAGTAGAATTTAGATCGTATTACATTATGACACTGTTAAAATATTTTAAACAACATACATTTCCTCTTATACGTACTATTTTCTTGCATACGCCTCGTCCTTTCCATGTAGTTCGATCACCTACTCCACCCAAATATCGTTCCTTAAAATTAAGTTAAAATGCCTCTTTTGGACTCTACGACAATTCTCTTACTGTAATAGTTCTATAAAATGTTATACAATTTAGGCGTTTTTATTTTGACCACTCTATGTTCACTATTAGCAGAATGATACGCGTCGGGGTTCTACGCACATCCATACAGTTTAAAGTCGAATGTTGTGCCAACAGTATTAATGTTAATACTGGAGGTTTATTTCTGTTATCTGCTGTTAGGCTACGATTGTAAATGCAACATTAGGTACTTTTGTAACAACGTTACCTCCTTACTGTACTGTCAATTTTAAGGTGGCATTTATGTTGCAGTAAAACAAATTTTGTGTTGAATTGATGTTTAGATTTTTGTACAAATTATTCGTGTATTTTCTTTGCTTTACCCTTTCAGGCTCACATTAGTTTACTGTGTATGATGTTGCAAACAAACATATGTTATGATGATTGCTGTACTTAAATCGACACAACACTTGTTCCTTGCTACAGCCAGCGAGCTGTAGGTTATATGTTCGGCTACAGTAATGTGAACTAATTATGACTGACCAGTAATACGGTTTGCGAATCATTTACCCATAGGTAAGATCATTGGTAATTGATATTGGCAGTGTACAGTACATACCCTAAGTTCTCTACACGTGCTTAATGTACACAACTGTGTAAACTGCGTCTGAACGGGTTTTAAAAAAAATCCTATATAAAATAAATTAAAAACTATTTTTTTGTCACAAGAAGTGATATTACCCACGAAAAAAAATATGACAGTCATGAGCGGAATAGAACCCGCGCATTCTATGCATGACGTTCGCCACGTTACAAAAATAACGTTTTATCAACTGATAGTGTTTTGTATTGTGGGTATCCAGGTGAGTAAAACGACAAACTGCAGTTCTCTTTCGTTGTTTGGAAATACTTTATGCTCAAGGAATATATGCATATTTGGCAAACGTAAACTGCTTAGTAAGGCTTGACAGCTGGTCTAAGCTACATCTAGTTCTCATACTATTCTTTAAAATTTTAATATAGTGGTTTAATTTTAAGAGGTTATAGCCATTTCATGTCAAATCGACGTAAACTTGTGTTCACTGAACATTACTTTAAATAGCAGTAACACTAAAAATTTTGTTCTTGCTGTTATTTGAGGCATAATAAAACTTTTGTTTGAGGCAATATTACTTAGAGGCTTTGATAGCATTAACACTGCAACAGTATTTTGCATTTTAGTAATATAGGACTTTGTAAATTGTTAAAATTATTTACTTTGTTACAATATTATTAATTTTACCAAAAAATAAATGCCTCTAAACGTATTTTATTTGCAATCTTTATATTTTATAATTTTAAATCTTAATATTAAAATTTANTATATATATATATATATATATGTATGTATAGGATACAGTAGTGTGTAGAATTAAACCACTAAATATATACCAGTAGAATTTAGATCGTATTACATTATGACACTGTTAAAATATTTTAAACAACATACATTTCCTCTTATACGTACTATTTTCTTGCATACGCCTCGTCCTTTCCATGTAGTTCGATCACCTACTCCACCCAAATATCGTTCCTTAAAATTATNATTTTCTTGCATACGCCTCGTCCTTTCCATGTAGTTCGATCACCTACTCCACCCAAATATCGTTCCTTAAAATTATGTTAAAATGCCTCTTTTGGACTCTACGACAATTCTCTTACTGTAATAGTTCTATAAAATTTTATACAATTTAGGCGTTTTTATTTTGACCACTCTATGTTCACTATTAGCAGAATGATACGCGTCGGGGTTCTACGCACATCCATACAGTTTAAAGTCGAATGTTGTGCCAACAGTATTAATGTTAATACTGGAGGTTTATTTCTGTTATCTGCTGTTAGGCTACGATTGTAAATGCAACATTAGGTACTTTTGTAACAACGTTACCTCCTTACTGTACTGTCAATTTTAAGGTGGCATTTATGTTGCAGTAAAACAAATTTTGTGTTGAATTGATGTTTAGATTTTTGTAAAAATTCTTCGTGTATTTTCTTTGCTTTACCCTTTCAGGCTCACATTAGTTTACTGTGTATGATGTTGCAAACAAACATATGTTCTGAGGATAACTGTACTTAAATCGACACAACACTTGTTCCTTGCTACAGCCAACGAGCTGTAGGTTATATGTTCGGCTACAGTAATGTGAACTAATTATGACTGACCAGTAATACGGTTTGCGAATCATTTACCCAGAGGTAAGATCATTGGTAATTGAGATTGGCAGTGTACAGTACATACCCTAAGTTCTCTACACGTGCTTAATGTACACAACTGTGTAAACCGCGTCTGAACGGGTTTTAAAAAAATTCCTATATAAAATAAATTAAAAACTATTTTTTTGTCACAAGAACTGATATTACCGACGAAAAAAAAAAATGACAGTCATGAGCGGAATAGAACCCGCGCGTTCTATGCATGACGTTCGCCACGTTACAAAAATTACGTTTTATCAACTGATAGTGTTTTGTATTGTGGGTATCTAGGTGAGTAAAACGACAAACTGCAGTTCTCTTTCGTTGTTTGGAAATACTTTATGCTCAAGAAATATATGCATATTTGGCAAACGTAAACTGCTTAGTAAGGCTTGACAGCTGGTCTAAGCTACATCTAGTTCTCATACTATTCTTTAAAATTTTAATATAGTGGTTTAATTTTAAGAGGTTATAGCCATTTCATGTCAAATCGACGTAAACTTGTGTTGACTGAAAATTACTTTAAATAGCAGTAACACTAAAAAGTTTGTTCTTGCTATTATTTGAGGCATAATAAAACTTTTGTTTGAGGCAATATTACTTAGAGGCTTTGATAGCATTAACACTGCAACAGTATTTTGCATTTAAGTAATATAGGACTTTTTAAATTGTTAAAATTATTTACTTTGTTACAATATTATTAATTTTACCAAAAATAAATGCCTCTAAACGTATTTTATTTGCAATCTTTATATTTTATAATTTTAAATCTTAATATTAAAATTTANAAAAATAAATGCCTCTAAACGTATTTTATTTGCAATCTTTATATTTTATAATTTTAAATCTTAATATTAAAATTTAAATTGTATTGAAAACGTTTTTACAACTACACAATTTCACCAAAATATTTGCACAAGGTAAATATTTTATAACTATTACTTAAGTGTACAGCGGCGTTTAGTATAAAAATTAACAACTTTTATCTCTAGTACTTTTTATTTAAAAATTATATGTACCAGAGATTATCTCTAGCCCCCAAATGTGAATTAGTAGGAAATTCTGCTATAGCTTTATCAAAAAGCTTACAGTTACTCAGTACTGCCTAGTCGCTTCATTAACTGCAAGTGAAACGATTTCACAAATATTGATTTGCAAAGCACTCAGATGAAAGTTAAAAATCGTTCGTGAATGCTAACGCAATATCCGAATATTAATTGAAAACGACCGTCATGCCGTCAACGTGCAACACAATGGCACCTAGATGTTTGCCTGAGGTCTAGGCGTAGCCAAGTTTTTTCCTGGTGCTTCAGCGGCTCATGCATAGGCAACTTCCGAACAGACTTGTATTGCCCATTGCATGTACCTAATCTCCTGTATTGGATTTAGTGTTGCACGTTTATAAACACGAAAGCCAAAAGCGACGGCAACTCATAAGCCTTGGATCATTCGATGCTAAAATTACGAGTTGTACAACGGGCAGGACTCAAACTATCACTATTCCGGACTCATTGTTATATGAGCTATGTGCCATTTTCTAACCCCGAAATGATAGATTGTGATGATGTTTAAATCGGAGGTCGGGAGTGCCGAGAGGGACAAGGTGAGTTTAAAATGGAGCAGCGAAGGATCTGGGAGAAACCCGAGAAAATCCACCGGCCAATGGCAACGTCCACCACGTTATCCACACGCCGAAATCGGGGGAATCGAACGCGATTCTCCTGATGGGAGAAGAGTTGTACCAACTCCAAAGAATCTGTAGACGTATAATTTGTGGCTGTACTACATTTTCAAAACGATAGCTTTATTATCTCAGTAAATGAAACAACGGTACAGAAAAATACTACGGGCCTATGTAAATCATTAAAGCGTGTAACGTATAGAATCTTCCGATACTGTGTACAGTATCGTTTTTATGCTATTTGTCACATACATATTTTTCAGAGTTCATAAACTTTTACGGTATTGTTTTTAAGTATATCTGTAACTTCTAATGTTTCGCAGTATTTAATACATTGCTGCATTTGAAAAATTCATTTTCTTAGTTACAATTAACGTACTGCCAAATCATAACATGCAATGTTGGCGTACTAAGTAAATTTCAGATTAAACTTTAAAAAGTTTCACATGTATTTGTTGTATAGTATTATTATATCTCGTATTCGTATACCTACTACCAAATCGTCTACATATAAAACATTTATGGACTCATTATTTGCCAAATTTGAGTTGGTTTCAAATATTTGATGAGATGAAGTAAATTACAGTACAGTACAGAGAACCTTTTCCTGTTGTGTAGTTATAAGCACCGATTTTCAAAGAAACAATTAACTCTTTGTGGCACTGTTGGTACTTACAACGCTCTGCGTCTCTCACAAGGGGCAGGACTGATACAGATTTCATCTAATTGCCATTATAATAGAACAAAGACAATATAAAACGGTTTAGAGCAGATATATGTACTCCAATTACGTCGAATGGTAACCAGGGAAAGAAGCAACTACGCTGTTANTAAAACGGTTTAGAGCAGATATATGTACTCCAATTACGTCGAATGGTAACCAGGGAAAGAAGCAACTACGCTGTTAAAATGCTCCCAGTTTAATGACTTCAAAAGCCGTAAAATTTAACTGCTTAAACTGAAGTTCAGTTCCTTATAAGGTAGTTAGGTCTTTAAGAGAACCGAAGCCGTGGTATCTCTGTTACGATGCAAGCGCCGTGACTACTTTGCGATCTGATCACAAGGCGCTCGCTATTTCTCACAGAAACACATTGCTAATTTNGATGCAAGCGCCGTGACTACTTTGCGATCTGATCACAAGGCGCTCGCTATTTCTCACAGAAACACATTGCTAATTTAATTATGTTTAATTATGGTAAACTTTAATTAATTAAATATTTTTGTAACTTTCCTCGCTTTTCAATTTGAGCAAGATAATGTTCACAATTTAATAACAAAAAACTTAAAAAAAATAAACATAAAAATAAAAAATTCTCAAAACTATAATTATATATCATATGGCACTATTAAAAGTATACTATATGTACAGTTAACTAACATCATACTAAAAAAGGTTATTTTCATAAAATTAACTTCCTCCTTAAATAATTGCATAGAATTAAGGCATTAAATTAATTCGAAGCTGATTAAAACATCCATAACGAAATCAATAAATTTTTATTAATTAGTTGCGAAGTTTATCCGATGGTTAGCAATAGAGTAGCATTTTTAATGAATGAGGAAGAATTTTTATTATATTGTTTAAAAAATGTGGAATGACAAACAAAACCATCCGTGATGTGTAGGTGGAACTTGACTATATAAAGGTTTTTCATTGATGTGTAACAGATAAATATTTTCCTGTAGGTGATTAAACCAGAAAACCATGTTCAAAGTAATAAATTAATTCTTTCTTAATTACACCAGGTACTAACGCAATTCATGTTACTGCACTTGCATGCAACAAATTTGGAATCACGCTTCGTTTATCATTAATTAGCATTAGATTTCTTTCTTCTCACTTTACAGCTTCNCATGCAACAAATTTGGAATCACGCTTCGTTTATCATTAATTAGCATTAGATTTCTTTCTTCTCACTTTACAGCTTCTTGGCAGTAATGACAAAAATTTTAATATTAAAAAAACTCATCCGGCACCTGGGTTTTTATCACACATCTTTGATAGAGAAACAAACTCTTTTTCAAAGGATGAACTTAGTAAAAAATGGTAACGTGCTTTATTCCTCTCATTAATTTATTTAANGAAACAAACTCTTTTTCAAAGGATGAACTTAGTAAAAAATGGTAACGTGCTTTATTCCTCTCATTAATTTATTTAAATCACTCTTTTAACATGATTCTGAAATGTGAAATTATAGAAAATAAGGTCCTACATCATTCTGTAGTTGAAATTTTTTTAGTTCTGGTATTGTTAGGAAATATGCAAGGATTCCTTAAATTGGAATATGTTCTCATATATGATTGACTGTTAAGACTGAAACCTTTTTCTGTGAAATCGTTGTTGGCGCGAATACGCGTATGTCGGTAAATAAATGTTCTGAAATTAAGATTTTTTGCCAGAAAAATGTACAACACATTTATCTATGTCCATATTGGTTTACTTTTATCATATTTAATGTATTCACGGAGAAAAATCGTAAAAATGGTTCAATATCGCATTTTGAAAGCTTTCCTACACAGTTTAATTAAGCTGCAAGAGAAAAGTGTTATTTTAAGCACGTTGTTTAATCTATAGGATTCCATCGCGTGAAATAAAGTCGCAGTGTTACAGATCTCATTTTCACGGAACAGCGTTTTGACGGAAAAACTGCACGGCTTGGGCGTAGGGGCGATGAGGCGCTTGAGGTGCCTGTTAATGACGCCTGTATCGCTCCCTCGCTTCTCAACCTTGAAACCGCAGGTACATTGTCCTTTTAATTAACGAATGTCAATTATATGACCGATATAGATGTGAGCCCAAAGATTAAAGTCACTTTCTTAAATCAGTACAGTATATATAGTGCGTATCAAAAAAATAAAATAGATGAAAATTTTCATCGTTAAAAAAAGTTACTGACGGAAATCGTGAGTTGCGAGAAAGAGGATCATTAAAAATGTGTAACTTCAGTGATTTAACATAAAGCTTAGTTCGTGAGAATGATGCCAGCCAGGCCATCGATCTCCTATCGGATAGCAACTATGACATTAAGAAAATTATTCCACTTTTTACGTCATTCATGATTGTCGATACATGTGTCTCAGCTTATGGAACTGCAACTTTAGTAACATCAAAACATAGATCCAGCAGTGACCAATTCTTACTCTTTGCCATGAAAGAATGAATCAGTATTTGTTTATACAGGTTTAAAGGATGGGCGAATGATGTGTATGAGTTATAAATGTTTTAATTGTGCTCCAGTTTTAATGTTGTAAGGCTAAACGAAGGACAGCTAATAAGCTAATCTAAACCCAAGTAACATCTCAAAACGATATACACGTAGACCTACATCTAAAATGGGCACTCACACTGACGGCTTACGCTAATAAACTAGTCATTTTGGAAGTTGGACGCGAACCAGCAACGGCCTGGCTTCCTGACTTCTGTCAGAGGAAGTTTTTCTAGAGTCAATAAAATATTTTTTGCTTAAAGCTAAACAGACCCGTACACCAGGCGCTCTTACAACATATTTGGTTGTATACAAAATTTTCAATCCAGCAATAATTGAATTTTTAGATTACTCCTTTCGTATTACTCCTTTGTTATATTGCTGCTTTGTTAGTTAAAATAATCCGGCTGAAAACATTATATTTGGTTAAGTTAGTAACCTTGAACATATTCCCCCCTCTGTATATAAACCAATATCTTGTCGGCTAAAATAAACATTTGTCGTAGTGAAGGAGCTTCACGTCTTAGCATTCATGGTCAAAACATAAATGCAAAATAAAGAGATTTTGTGATGTGCAAACAGTAGGCAGAAAGTCTGGCA
Source organism: Clitarchus hookeri (assembly GCA_002778355.1). Lineage (NCBI taxonomy): Eukaryota > Metazoa > Arthropoda > Insecta > Phasmatodea > Phasmatidae > Clitarchus > Clitarchus hookeri. The sequence continues at coordinate 30,342 of NQII01004505.1, forward strand.
AAAGGTGGTCCATTGCAAACTAATGGGAAAATAATTCACACATACAACCTAATTATTGCGCATGCTGGAATGCTGCTGCTACAATGCTGATATACTAATAAGAGAAGTGACTCTTAGTGCNATTGCAAACTAATGGGAAAATAATTCACACACACAACCTAATTATTGCGCATGCTGGAATGCTGCTGCTACAATGCTGATATACTAATAAGAGAAGTGACTCTTAGTGCACGTGGTGGACCAGCAAACAATCCCGTGGCGCATTCAAGCACTGCTGTATAAATCTGCAGGTATGCAGAAAATGTAAGCCTCTCTTCTGAAGCTTCTTCGTTGTCAGTCAATGACTTTGTAGGCCCCACTCACTTCGTTCCACCGTATGTCCTTCCATATTAGGTAAGCCACTATCATTGTCATGGAAATAGTGTCAACAGGTCGGTAATGTAAGATTNCCGTATGTCCTTCCATATTAGGTAAGCCACTATCATTGTCATGGAAATAGTGTCAACAGGTCGGTAATGTAAGATTAAAAATTGCTAGTCTTATTTACATATATCACTATTACCTCAAGTATGATGACATGATGCGTATAAAACAAGAATTTACTTTTCGAAGCCCCCAAATTAAGAAAAATAACTGTCCGCCATAGTTTACTGCCAACGTCGCTGTAGGTTTTCAACCAGTGTTTACATTCAAATACATTACGCCACAAGCAAGGAAAAATTTGAAGCGCTGCAAAAGTATTCAATCAACACCAAAGCAGCTGTTTCGAGTTAGATCAAATACAACACAAATTTTCAGATTTCAGATATTATAAAGCAAAATTTGTTTCAGATAAAAATTTTTAATTTATTTTTAAGTTATAGAAAAAACTTAAAATAGTACGTATGTTCATGAGCCATAAATACTTAATCTTTAACAATTTCTGAAAAGTTATTTATAANAAAAACTTAAAATAGTACGTATGTTCATGAGCCATAAATACTTAATCTTTAACAATTTCTGAAAAGTTATTTATAATTCATTTCGAAGTATCCCCGGTATAAAATTAACCAATGTGTTTATTTGTTGCAGTACCTCGGCAGACCATAACGTTTTATTCTGGCATCTATTTACAATACATGTTTTGAAAAATTAGCCACGAAACTTCTGTGATTTTCCTGTAAAAAGCTAAGTCGATCAGTGATCTTGATAGAAGATGAATCTAGCAACCGATAAAATAACCTGTTTCATATCCATCACCCTTTCCTTCGCGCGTGCGGGATCGATGTGTAAATAAAGCGAGAAGCTCCTCGACCCGAATTTAATAAGCAGTAAGCTGTGGCGTGTCGACGCCGACCAGGGGCGAAGCCGCGTGCGACATGTCCTTTTGTTTAGAGTTTCCCGAACAGCAGGAGTGTGCCAAGGAGAGGAGGGGCCTGGTGCTTTCTCGACGCGCATGAGCGCGATGCCAGCGCTCCTGGTGTTTGTTTGCCGGACCATGAATCACCTTCGCCGGGGACGTTTACTGCCTCAGCCACTCACGGCGAGTGAGAGAGAGAGTGTGTGGATGTGTGTAGCAACCATCCCCCACTCTCCGCTTGCACAACATCCTAGCGCTGATGTTTATAACCGGATGACAAGAGCACTTAAACATTTATAACGTTCCACTCCCACACACGTCTCCGAACGCAAGCCCGACAAGGTGTCGCGTCTCAACGGTCGATAAACAATCCCCCGTGGTACGGCCGCGGGGGAGTCGAAGACAATGACGGCTTCTGAATGCAGCTGGGTTGACGCGCGGGTAATGAATGCTAAGGTGGGCGTAGAGGAGGAAGCAAGGGCACATTATTAGCTCTGCCAAGCATGTCTTTATCTTAATCAGTCACATCAGCGTGTATAATTCTTGTCAGCAACTGCTCTTTAACACGCTAAGGACTGCACTGACTGAGTAGCTAGTGTACCGGCTTCCCACCACGACAGGGCGGGGACAGAGTATCGATGTACACAGAGATGAAATGGCGTGGGAGTTTCTTTGATGTGGGCGTACCCATCCTCTGATTGGCTGCGTAAGGTTCTGGGAACTGGCATTGGGTCTAATTGGCTACTGCATGGTGCGATAGCTGTCCTACTGGCTGTGCTGATGGCGGGCGAGTAGGTTACCAGGTGCTGATTGCCGTACGGCGCGTTCCAACATTTGCCGGACAGGGATGTCATTCTGCTGGCTAGAGTTCACGGTATAAGCGGCTGTTTCGTCTCCGTATTATTTACCTGCTATGTTATGGGTTATGCATGTGGTGAGATCACACCAGAAATACCGCAGGTGGGATGTGTGGCTGTTGGCCGGTGGGTTTACTCGGAACACACTCGTTTTCTCCACAAGCTTCGAAAGCTGAGTACCCCAGCGTTAGGTTACACCCTTGCGCGCACATTAATCTGAATTCAAATCTGAATTCAGGTTGGTTTTCAAATTGCAGTGTGGAAACTTGCAGGTTTTTCCTTTTTATTTTCTGCTTTGACCACGAGTATTCAAGTGTTTATCTATCCGGACCTCTCACGGTTCACTTAATGTTGGGAACAACCTCCGTGGTTAGCATGAGCACCGCTTTTACGCGCGTGGAATAGGAGTCGCCCAATCATAAATGTGACACAAAGTAGGTAGAGTTATTATGTATGTCAATTTTCTAAATACCCCTTACAATTATAAAAGTTAACATTTTAAGTGCAGCTGTTTGGATGTGGAGTCATTATAATTCAACTCAGCTAGGTACAGTTTGCCGCAATATTTTGATATCTGCTTTCTTTGGAGACTCTAGTGATGTAATATTACGATGCCAGCAGTTTTCATGAAGTTCAATATTACGTGATATTAGATAGGTAACACTAATTACGTATATAACTCGACTGAACACCTTGAGAACTGTTTACTCTGCATTATATTGGTTGAAAAACGGCCAGTAATACAGGTTGTACAGTGCAGTAAGCGTACCCATTGTATTGTGGACTCGAAGGATGGTGATAATTGTGAATACACACACCGTAAAAACTGGCGGTTAACTTGAAGTGAGTCGCTGTAAATCTAAACAACACTCAAAGGGCCAATAAGATGGAACATACTGTGGAATATGGTGAATAAGTGGGAATATATATCTCGGGAGTGGTGGAATTCAATGTAATTCAGCAGAAATGTATATGTTATCCGTAAACTTCGCCCCAGGAAACGTCAGTAAGCTGCCATTAATTTTTAGTGGCGCACTTTTCGCTGCTGTACATATTTTGAGTTTTTCAAGTTTTGAGTGTTTCCAATCTTCTTAACAGAAGCCTTTAAATAGAAATCCTGAAAGCACAAAATTATGTTACGAGATATTTATTACACATTCTTTTCCAGTGTCCGATTCCGTCACGGGATGTTCTGGCACTCTATGGACGACTTTGAAACAGTCATTTCGAATTATTTATTAGTATAAACCAGTTAAGTTCATCTTCGCACACTAAGAAATTGCAGATGAACGGAGATGCAATATCTTGAAGTGTAGCATAGTCTTTAAAAGCACTCGCCAAATTTTTTCGTAATTTTAAAAAATTGTTAGACAAGGCAATTTTTGCAAATATGTGATCTGAAAAATTTGAAATATTTTACAGCAAAACATTGACATACATTAACGTTTGTGATAAATGCAACACCAAGAGTGATACACGTTTTTGAAATGAACTTTATACCATAGATTAGGTATATTACCATACACGATTTATTAGGATGACAGGACTGTACATGTTCTCTGTCCTTGAGAATTCAGTATGGCGTGAGGACCCTACGTACTGCGATTGGAGCCCCGAAACATTGTGGCGTGGAATCAAAGAGGACACGGATATGATCCTGGGGAATCTCCCTCCACGCAGTTTTTATGCGAGTCCACAAAGCAACAACAGTAGTTGCTGGAAGACCGTGTCGAACAAGTCACCGACCAACTATATCCCAAACATGTTCGATGGACGATATGGCAATGGTACCCGTTGTTCATTTAAGAAGGCTTGCACATTCCACGCCACATGTCGATGGGTATTATTCTGCTGAAATATGACACGTGGAGTTGCCTGAGGAAGGGCAGTACCTCGGGCTCTAAAACCTCCCTGATCTAGCGGTTGCTGTTTAGATTGCTATAATTCATAGGAGTCTAGATCGCATGTTGCATCACACTTCGCGTTTGTCCTTCATGCCGCTCCACACTACAGGCTGCGAGATAGCGGTCACCACGGTATCGTCTAACACGTATGCGGCCGTCACTGTAGGACAGGTTAAAGAGGGACCCGTTCGAAAACACTACATTTGGCTACTCAGCATGCTGGCGACGGCGATCACATGCCCATTGCAGTCTGAGGCGTTTGTGGTTTCTGGACAATGGAAGCCGACACAATGGTATGCGTGCCACCAGTCCAACCCGCAGCAGACGGCGTCCAAACATCGACGCAGACAGGTCCACACCCGTTGCAGTGNTATGCGTGCCACCAGTCCAACCCGCAGCAGACGGCGTCCAAACATCGACGCAGACAGGTCCACACCCGTTGCAGTACTCCAGTGGTTAGCCAACACTGTGGACGAGGCTATACGGTCCGTTACGGCCATGCGGACCAGGGGGTGGTAGTCCCGTGCTGTGGTCACATTGTGTTGTCCAGTATTCGCTCGTCGCTGCGTACGATCCTCTTCTATCCACTGGTGCTGCACACGCATCACTGTCGTAGCAGTATGTACTGTACGAACCGAAATGTAACGGTATACCATCCCGTTTCCCGGAGACAGATCATTCTGTCTCGTTCTAACTCACTCTAATGCTGATATGGCGCTCTTTCACGTCGACAAGTTATACTGGCACTTGCTTTCACTTCGTTTGACGGCTCTTCACTGACAGAGCTTGGCGTAACACGGTCCTTTCCGGTCACAAAATAGTGGGCGCTGCTGGGCTACGTGTATGCCACATCTCTGCAATCGTAACCACTTATTGCTGTATACTGTACATTCTCCGAGTTTTATTCATTCGGGCTATTTTTTCTGGGTGTTACAATTTTCACAAAGAATAGTGTACATATATACACTACAGTAAGGGCATGTTCTGTAAATATTATTGGTTTTTTATATGTATATTACATAAACACTCAAATTGTGATTTTGACATGTGATTATGTTAAACTATGAGATCTAAATTTATTTTTATGCACGGAAGGAGTACGTATAAGTAACGTCTACATGTTATATTCGTTTTTTCGTAAAAATATAAAATAACGAATTTTTTGAAACTCAGTGCCCTTAAGTGAGTCATCTCGAAGTACGTAATCATGTCTTTGAGAAGTGATAACGTGTCGAACATTACATGCGGATATTATGCTATCTCGTTTCTAAGAACCTGGCCTGTAGATGCCAAGTTATTAGTATATTCTAGAAAATTACAACTGTTAGGTTAAAAAAAAATTATCGAAAAATCAAGGATTAGTGCTTATTTTAGCTCCCACGTAACCTATATATTTAATATAATGGAACAAAAAATTTCTTATTTATTTTATGATGCATGCAAGACAAAACCGTAAAAATTATTGAATGCATTAACTCGAAATAAGTTCGGTTGATTATCTATAAATTTATTTTAAACAGAGTACCCGAGTAATATACGTAGTTCTCTCTCTCTCTCTCTCTCTCTCTCTCTCTGTCTCTCTCTCTCTCTCTGTCTCTCTCTCGCTATCTCACTTTTACTTTAGTCCCGGCATAAACGAACCTGTGTAGCTGGTTAACTATACCCTATGTTTAAACTGGTACTAAAGTAGTTCGTATTTTTATGGACTTCGTGTGCAATTTATGTTACAGAATATTAAAAATATGTGCATTATATTTGCCGTAAGCTTACAGAAAAGGTAAGTCACTTGCAGTACAAAATTCAGTCTACAAGAAACTGTGGCCGAAAGACCACAATTACGGAAAGGGACCGCCAACTCATTTCACGGCATGGAAAGATAGTTTCGCTTTCAGGCTACAGCCGAAAATAGAGGCAGTATTTTTATTTCCAACTTCTGAATGTACGTTCCGCATGGAACTACATACCACGAATATCTGGAGTAGAGTGGATACGCAAGTGGCCTTGGCCCTCTTCTGCTTACAGAGTTGCCTGCTGACGCGGGCAAACAGAGACATCAAATCGTTACCATTCCATTGTAGGAAATATGTCATTTGGGCAGGTGAATCGCGTTTCTGCCTTTAAGATAACGTTCTAGGCATCGTGTTTATCGTACATATCGGGAAAACTTTATAATAAGGGATGCGTGCAAGATGAGATGCAAGTTGGAGGCGGTTCTCTGGTGTCGTTTGAAGTGTTTTGATTGCGTGAAAAGGGTCCTTTGGTGAAAGTAACAGCAAATTTCAACTACAGTGGCTACACTGTGCTGCTGAACTACCATGTTTTGCATATTGCTCATCTTACACGGGAATATGATGACTATGTTTCATTCAAAAAATTGTAAATGTTGACTGATATGTATGACAATCAATTAGAAGCATTCACGCCAATTGAATTTATTGGAAAATAACCCATATTCAAACATTTTTGAAAAGCTGTGGTAATGCCGGAAGCAATGAGTAAACCGCCACAAAAAATATCCACGAAATCTGTCCGAAATGCGCAGTTCTGCGATGCTACCATTGATGAACACTGGTATCACTACGTCCGGGCATTGTCATTTCCATGCCTAATCAATATGTCGCTGTTATTCGTGATCGTGGTGTTACACCGTACAACGCACGTTTCAGTCACAGGTATTAAGTTTTATTGCAACGAACGAACATTGTTTAGAACAAATTATTTACAATTTTATGTGGTAGTTTCCAAAGAATTTTTGTCAATAGCATTTGAAGCTGTCATCTATAAGAAGCTCATATGCCGTATATTGACAACATTCCTGTATTCAATCTCTACTACTACGCGAAATATTGGAAAAATACTAAAAAGGCGTGTGCACTTATCTGAGCTGTGTGCTGCTGTTGTAGTGAGACATACGCAAAGAAAACCGTTGTAAAATGGCGGAAAGATAAATGTTATACGTGTTTTTAATTTTAATTCTTAGCGGTATACGTTTCCTTTGAAGCATGTTAACGTACTTGCAGCTGAAATAGCTGGTGTGTTGCCGCGAGTATTTTGGGTGTCTTAAATAAGCTCGTAGCAATATCTATTTCACGTTGTTTCAAATGCAGGCGTAAGTATGGGAGTCAGCAGTATAACAGGTCACAACTAATAAGTGGCGCGATTATGCATACATCATGTATGCCACAGGAAGATAAAACATTTATAAGTGGACAGAACTGGAGCAGAAAACAGTGCAGCGACCTGAGTTCTAACATAACGGAAAACCGACGTAAACTATAAAAATATTAATTTAGTAACCATATCACACAAGTGTGTCTAGGTTTACCTGAAACAATTAAAGGCTGTTCACAGTAAACTGAGTATTTTTGAAAGCCCTGCTCAGGATCTACTTTTATGCACACTGTGCATAAAAGACATACATATGTATCAGCTCTCAAGACCTCGTTGTAAAGAGCCGCCAAAATCACTTAACTCAACATTCCACCATATGAAAAATTAATTTTGCCATGGGAATCATTATTTTATTCACACGTCGGCCAAATTAAACTGAAATTGTTATAAAAGTTAATGTTTTCCACATTTGCAAATTCTTGCACTTAAAATATTTAAAAAATCAGAAAGCATAAGAAACTATTTCATTTATGAAATGGTTAACCTGGCACTTTTGAGTCAACTTAAGGACATTGAAATACTTTCTCTCCGTCGCTATCAACGCATGTCAGACATTGTGCCCGTTGGAATGTATGCAAGTATGTGCAGTGACATTTTGCGAAGGTTGGTTTCAAAAGTGATCAGTTAATCTTGGACAGCCTATATCACCAAAGCAACATCGCGCTGGTAGTTGGTAATCCTGTATGTGATCGGCGTAGATAAATATGTATTGGTTTACATTAAATCCAAAGCAGTTGCGTAGTAAAAAATATTTTTTTATTGTCCGTTTAACGCTTTAGCTTTAATGACAG
>NQII01004505.1:38411-84408 GCA_002778355.1 Clitarchus hookeri
ATCTTACCGGTTTTAAAATCTGCAAACGACACACATGTAAACTTGCATGGGCTATTCGCGTTCGATCGCGGAACTCCGTGGCTATATTTGCAGTTGCTAATGTTCTGTTTGTCCAGGGCCCAACACAAATGGCTGGCTCACCGCTGTTCATTGCTAGACGGCCGTCAACGACGACAGGGCTAGTTAGACTGCTTTGCATTACCACTGGCGTTGCCAGAGCAAAGTGGTTTGCATTATGCACAACTATCATTGAATTTTTTTTTAACTGGGAAGTATTAACTTCACGTTATCCATATTTGTTTATTTTCATTATTATAATTTTTTAATTTTCGCGTGCTGCATTGCATTAGTTGAACTACATGTATTTATTTTCTTTCAAATAAACTTTCATGGGGTACACATATTTCTCTATCATATTTTTTCAATTATTAAGTATCATGTTGTACATTAAATATATATACATATATATTTGGCGGAGTTATTTCTATACCATATACGTAATATTATGCANATCATGTTGTACATTAAATATATATACATATATATTTGGCGGAGTTATTTCTATACCATATACGTAATATTATGCGAACCGGTTTATTCAAACTCTTCCGGTGTTTTAATGTATATTATCATAGAATTATTTGAAACATTTTTGTAAATTTANAACCGGTTTATTCAAACTCTTCCGGTGTTTTAATGTATATTATCATAGAATTATTTGAAACATTTTTGTAAATTTATTTACATTCGAGTGAAGTTGCCATAATACTGTCGCTAATTGCGAAGTGATGAAGATAATTGTCGTAACGAACCGATCGCATTGGCTGTCTAAATAAAACTTGCGATTTGCATGGGCACAGGAATGGGGAGAGGTGTTACAAAGGTACACCGTATCCCCGCCTCCAACATTTTGTGGGAGGGATACAACATAGCAATTGTTATTATGTCATGTCATGTCATCGGTTTCGGTTTCAATTGTGAAGCAACAGCCATCTTAAATTGAGAAAAATATCACCAGCTTATGCATCAGAAACTTTTGTATCTTGTCATGTTACCTTAAAGAAAGGAAAATTCCTACTCGCTCGGGTTTTCCTCGTCCTTCCACGTATCTTATACTGGCCTTATCCTCCTTAAAAACCTTGCAACTACATTTCCTCTAGTAATGGAAAACATGGTAATAATGAAAAATTATATCATTAAAGAATGAAATGAAATGCACAGAAATTGTTCCAGCAGTTTTCTGAAATTGTACCGTGTACTTTGACTTGGGTGTACTTTGACCTGTACAGTTCCCTCCGGCCCCTTCCTAAATGTGAAACTCTTCCTGCAACACTCTGCCATTATCTTAGAATTGTCGTCAAAGCCTTTGAGCTTTTCAACTCATGCATAATATGTGTGGAAGAGCTGACCTAACACAAGACTGAAGCAGTCTAATTTGTCTCCCATTTCATTACGCTAAGCGGTGCTGTGTAGCGACAAGTGCAGTGCATTCTCACTGGAATATGGCGGCAGCCGGTTGTACAGNCATTACGCTAAGCGGTGCTGTGTAGCGACAAGTGCAGTGCATTCTCACTGGAATATGGCGGCAGCCGGTTGTACAATGTAGGTAGCTGGTGCCGATCTAGTACTTATTCAATTGCTTCAGAGCAAAAAAAATATAGTGTTAATCTTACGCTGCTCTTAGAACCAAGAGGAATACACGCCCCTTCCCTTCTGTGGATGCTCNGTGTAGGTAGCTGGTGCCGATCTAGTACTTATTCAATTGCTTCAGAGCAAAAAAAAATATAGTGTTAATCTTACGCTGCTCTTAGAACCAAGAGGAATACACGCCCCTTCCCTTCTGTGGATGCTCGACATTGCCTTGGCAAAGCGAAATCTCTCGTGGTCACATCCAAACCGAGCATGTTATATCGAATTGATTCGGTTCCTCTTTGAGAAATCGTTTCATCGCTGACCCACTTTGTTCATATAATTATCATTAAATGCATGTTTCTAGCCAGCACCCTTTTACACCGTGATAATAGAGTAGCAGGGCGTGCACGATTGTAATCAATGATATTAAAAATTTGTTTTAAATTTCTTCCATAATAATATTTTATTGACTTATATTAACGAAATATTCCTCCTGAAGTTTAAAAAAAAAACATTAAATTAGCGGACTAAGAAAATTCAACAAGCAGAAGTTCTACGAAGTAAAAAAACCCTTCACATAGTTTACTTTACTTCCGTTTTATAATTTTTCTCATTACATACTCAGCTATATATCTCATTAAATAGCAGAGTTTGGGCATGTACATGAGATCGCAGACGCTGTATGTGCCAGTAGCGTCTACCAGTAAATACGCTTTATTCATGAGTGAACATAAAAGAAAATAGACGAAGGATTGAGAAAACGTGAAAGCAGTTGCAAGTAGCATCGCACCGCATTTTTAACAAGGACTAAAGGAAAGTCCAGTTATTGTAAATGCTCAGTGTACAACTTTTAAACGGCAAGGAAGATATAAAAAACTGTAAGCAAACAAAAAACCAAGGGAACAGGCTGTTGTTATGGTGGCACTTGGTACGTACTGTACCGAGAAGGTACAGTTCCTGCACGCACGCCTGCGAATACGTTTACAAGAGTAAATATTAATATTTCTACTTCCAACTGCAGCTTATATTATTTTGCTAACTGCTGTCTGTACAGCAATAGCTCTTTCTTTTCCAGCAACCCAATCAGAGTTAAGATAATCGTGATTCGCGTAGACGCAACGTACGGGAAAAACATATCAAGAGTATGATTCCGAAACTCGCTCAGTCCATTTGCAATTAGCAATAATAATAAGTTCTCAGATACAACGTGCAAATAACAGTTATACACAATTGTACATAATACATGTTGAGATTCATGGGCAGTTTTATTTTCAAACAGGCTGTTTTAATTATGTATGCTTATCGACTATCAACAATGTGAAAGTAGATTGAGCGAGTTTTGGAATCATACTCTTCAAACATACTATTTAATATTAAACAATTGAATTATTATGGAAATGTTTTGTTGTACTTCGTCCAGCCAGATCTTGTTTTGCTATGGTCACAAAATGAAAATTTAGTGACCCCACTATTATTTGCTAGTTATTACAAGCAAACAATTTTTTATTGTGACCATTAATAATCACTTTGGTGGCCATTATTAATATAAGGTAATTATGTATTCTCAAAATTATTGACAGGGATCATTCCACAAAATATTTTCTCACAAGCCTCAATTTTTTTCTCTAGTAAAATACCGAATACAGTCAGGCGTTATACAGTCAGGCGTTATAGAAAATAAGTACTGTGAATGCTAAGTTACCTGCACCAATATGACGAGACGCCTGCTGAGACTTTGAATAGAAGCGATATATAATTAATTTGCCATGCCGGTTTCAAAATACTTTAAATTTAATTAAGAGATTTATTGTTTCTAGCACTGCAGATATAAAACCAATACGTACTTCGGCGTTTCTCTTTGTGATAAATTTTCGTATAACACACACTGAAATTTATTACATTAGAGGCCGTTTCTCATTAATATCAATTGATAGACGGAAACATTACATGAAACTGAAATTTTTTTCATTTTATTGCTAAGCCTACTTGATTTTATTGTTGGCTCCTCATGTTTACTGCCATATTATTTTAACACTTATGTCCATTGCATGAGACCATCGCAAGGGCGTACAACAGATAAAAGTTGAATTACTTCTGTATTTAAACTTACTTTTAGGAATAAATTTCCATTTGTTACCTTATGTGGGGTGATTTGGATATGTGCTGCTCCAATTTATGATTAAAATGGTTTTATTATAGTAACCACTCGCCTCCCACGACAGAAAATCGGGTTTGATTCTCGGCGGTGCTAAACCATGGATTCCGGAATGTGTGAAACGCGGCCGACGTTTTCGTTTGATGATTGGTATTTTCGAGGTACTCCTGTTTCGCGCACCGCTGCTCTATACACCACACTTCACCCCTATCGGCGCTGAAGACCACACCTATTAAGCGAATACGAAATCTCTCTCTTCCACTCTCTCCCTCTCCCACTCTCTCTTTCTTTATATTTATATACACATACTTATATATATTGAATTTTAAGCGAAAATTCATTACCCAGGAACTATATTTGTGTTTTAAATATATTGTAATTTTCGTGCGAGTATGTGAATTGTTTAATACAAAGTTCAGATCATGCAAGTCGTGTATAACTGTTAGTGCAGGATCTCTTTGATCGACTTTCCACATATTTGAATTGTGATTTACCTACAGGTAGTGCTTTAAATGGTCGAACCATATAGCTCTGTTTACGTATGACTCGACATCCAAAATTGTAGCCAAGTGGTTGAAAACTAGTGACCTGACTTAGCTGACTAGCAACATAAATGCGATTTCTGTAGTTTTTGTGACTTAACCGGTTCAATTTCCAGATGCAATAATAAAATAACTATCGAAAAACTTCATTTGTTGTGAAGAAATCCATATTATTATCTATTTATTGTGGATCAATTATTTAACATTTAAACACTTTTATAAACGAAAAACTGATACATACAGAAAATACTGTATGCCATTTTATTTTTCTTTCCTTTTCTGGGAGTGATAAAACGTTAAAGACGTTAACAAAATTAACCTAAGATTACCGACGTAGACTTAAAATATTCCAACTACTCACTTTATTTGCCCATGATTGTACATAAACAGATGACACGTTTTGAAACGAGTTGAGAACGTCAATTATATGTAGGTTTGTTCGTGCCAGTAAGGCTCGAAATTAAAATAACGCCAAAAGTGTCACTATTTAGTCTCTAAGCGCTACTGAACTGGCGTGCAGTGTTTGGTCAGGCAGCATGCAATTATGAGACAAAGTTATGAATCTTATTATTCCACTGGTGGATAGTCAGTACAGTCATCTATACGATTTTAAAATGAACATGGGTTGTTTATAATATATACTATGTTTAAGTTACCATTCTGAAAATGCAATTTTTAACTACTTTAAAAACCAAACGTAATTTCTTTTAAAAAAAATAAAAAATTAAAAATTAAATTTAAATAATTCTGTCATTTCAATCACCAGGTAACCAAATGTTCTAAATCCCTGCAGCATAAGTCTAAAACCAAAATTACTAGAATAAATAAATAAACATATTAAGACACTTTTAATACAACAGATTTCGTTGACAAATGGAAGGAAATTAGCTGGCATTTTCCCTTATCCGTCAGCGTGTAGTATACATCTATGCGCGTCTTCACTTTATACGTGTTCTAGTCGTGAAGTCACAGTCTCCGTCTCTCTCTCCCCTGTCAGTGTCTTTGTTCAACGCCGTGGCTGGGTTACGGGTAATGAAGACACCTTGGCTGATGGCGTATCAGTGTTTTGGTCGTGAATAGGGGATGGAGTCTCTGGGGGGTGTAGTGCAAGAGGTGTAGGTGGTGGGAAGGGGGGGTTGCCTCCGGCTAATTACCGAGCAAGGAGTGTGGCGGATCAGTCTAACGAGCAGGGGCAGGTGAGTCGCTCAATGAACCGCCGTCACTATTGCTTCTGCCGTGCTGTGCATCCATTGTGGGTGACACCCGCCAGCTACTTCGCAATTCTCCCTCAAATCTCCTTTCTCCCGCGGAGTACTGATAAAAGGAGCTCCTGGTGAAGTTTTTCATAACTAGTTCCGCGGTTAAAATGCTAATGGTTCGGCGGAGGGTCAATAAATATTCGATTTCAGTAGTATTATGATGAGTAGGTAATAAATAATGATAATATGTTTGCTGTGTAAAAAATATTATTAGCCTGAGTTTGATATTTGTTATCACAAGTTTACCTTAAATATGAAATGTGTAGAGAGATACTTTTAGCTCTCAGTAAATATTATTCCTGGTGGTGACTATTTTAACTAAGTCCTCAACAGATGATCGGCATCTCTTAATAAAGAATAATAAATGTTTCACTTAAAATGCTTTGGATGCGTGTTTCACGCCTTGCCATTACAAACACACAATAAAAGTTTAGACATAATAATTTTTTTTCGTAGATACGTATAAAACTGGGAATAATTTGGGAATTTTTGAATTTGGCAATTTTCCGAAATTGTATTGTGGCTATTACTGTAAGAAAAGCTATTTTAAACGTGAACACAAGAAAGGCTAAAATATTTCCTGCAAAACATCTAACCAGGACTAAATTTAAGAAGTTGGCTTGATTAAAACTTCATGTGCTGATTTGTTGATGCCAGTTCTCCTATAAAAAAACAAAATCATATTCATTACAAAGGAAATTAAATATAAAAATTTTGCTTCTTAAAAAAATTATGAAGATTTAAAATAACCACAAAGGGCAGGCCTGTAAATTTTTCCTTTCTGTTTTTGTTAACTACAGCACTTTCAAGAGCCAAAAATATATCCAGGTGAAACTGAAATTAAATTAATATGATTTTAAATATTGCTGGTATTTATTAATGCTACAATCAAAGTCTGTCTTGGAGGCAAGACGAATGTATTTTCATGCTGAAATAGTTAATTGGGTTAAATAAATCCATTTTAGTACGGCAGTGTCAGACAAATGCTCAGGTGATATTTTGTTCTACGAACGAAATGTGAGGAACCAACAAACAAGAACAAAGATTTGGCTATACCAATAATTTACAGACATGAATATACTAAACTGATTTGTAACGACAGAAGTACCTGCGTTTAAATAAATATTTGATATAAATACAATAATTTTTCATATTGTTCACTATATACAAACAAATATTTTTCACAACCGGTATATCTTCTATTGCGCATATCAATATCAATAAAAATGATATCACTATAGACGTTCTAATGAAATTGTAAAAAAATGAAAATTCGTGTTACATAGTAAATATAACAATTTAGTTTTCTTAACTTACCCATGCACAATTTATTAATATTCCTGTAGTTGAAAATTTGGTATTTGGAAAAGAATTTTGATGCTCATGAAATAAACAGTTGTAGTTTGCCGTTGGTATAATAAAATACAATTTACGTAGTGAGAGGTGATGTCATTCCTGGTATTGCTGTCACTCACAGTCAGGGGACAGGCTACATACGGCAAGAGGGCAACGGGACAGTGTCAGGAGGGCCACAGCCATGTAGGGGTCACAGGGGTTCCGGGCCCACCCAACACCTAAAAATATTTTAACTAATTTTAATTAATAACCTATAAATAAAAACAATAAATTACAGAATTTCACCAAATAATATCAAACTAAAACAGATGAACTTAAGATTAGATAAGTTAGCTATAGTTGGAAGGTACGAGGTCTAGGTGAGAACTTAAAACAAACTAGGGTTTAAATGCTCAAAGAAAAATACCCTGTTGTGGGTATGGCACCAGATCACACTCGAGTACACGTCCATTGTACCGGAAATCCAGTTCACTCAGGCTCACAGTGATGAATTTGATCATTCGAATACAGTTTTTTAAAAGGGAAATTTAGAAAATGAGTTTACGGTCAATTTTGTGTTAACACATCTATCCAGTAAACCAATTATATCTAATCATGAAACAATTAAGCAAGTAACATTATTAACAAAACCCAAATTTTTAGTTATTAAATTGCGCGAGTAAGGTTTATTCCCAAAATTTATTAATACTAATGAAATAAACTCGGTAATCAAAACATGGCAAAATCACAATTTTTCTTAAAAAAAATTTAGAGCGAAACTATTTCCATAAACTGTAAACAGATTAACTCGTACAAAAATAGCACAGAACATTAAAAAAAACCACACACGCAAAGTACTAAAGTTACCAGGAATGGGTTGTGACGTACATCGCTTTACCGGTTGATGTCACAAAACGTAATTTTATACTGTTTCCCCGTGAATTTACGTGTGCTCTAATAACAGCAGAAACTTCACTCATGACAGTTACAAAGTTTGAGAGCTGGAATTAATAGCATTCTGTGGAACTGGTGCTTTTTCGCCATAGATGCCTCCCTTTGCGGGTAGTCACGAACATATCAGAACGAGTTGTGATGGCCTGTAACTGATATGAAGGGCGCTTTCACATAGCACGAATCTCCAAACAAACAGTCGCAGACAGCGATACGTGACGAGCTCAGGTAATAACAAACGCAGTGAGCCCAACATTTGCTTTGTGTTTAGAACTCGTTAATGAGATCCGCCTGGATACATTTCCTCTTTCAGCATGACAAATTACGTAACAATAAAATGATTATTATGTTGCAAATCACAAAACGGTTTACTAGTGGAAAGTAATAAACGCAGTACTTTTCCCTCTTTTTGCTAAATAAAACCTCTCTGCACTCTAAGAAATTATTTGTAAATTTACCATATCAGTGTATACATAGTGATAAAGCGTGAATGGTAAATTATTTTTCAATACATGCATGATAACGTCACTACAGTAGCTCAGGAAAGAGTCATATGCATAGGAAAATTGCCAACTTTGTATAGTAGCAATGCTAAACATTCTTTTTTTTTCAGCCTGACATGTAGTATTATTTCCATACATTTTGTAGGTTATAAACTTCCAATACACTTTAGTAAGTTTACCAGAATTATTTTACAGGGTGTTTCCTTTTTATAATTTTAACTGGCACTTTCAGTGTCATATGTAAATAAATGTTTGTTTAAATGTAAAATTTATAACTAACTTAGGTCCAAAAAAATTATTTTGTTACTTGGTTGGTTTAAATTTTAACGGGTCCGTAATATATTTTCCAATAACTTTCGTAAACATACTCGTGGTAATTTTTTTTCTGTTTTTAAGTAGAACTGCGACCTGTATAGAAAAATAATAGAAAAGGAATCTATTATTTTAAATTGTTAAAGCTGTTGAAAATGAAATTTATACATGTAGCATTTTTGACCATTATATATATATATATAATATATGTAATATATAATATATATTGTATTATATATATATTAAAGTACTTAAATAAAGTCCTTTAATTCATTTGCTGAAATGAAAAAAGTTTTAAAATCACAGTTTTTAAATTATTTACCAAAAATTATTTTGTAATGACTTTAAACATGTTTTTCAGTGATTACAAAATAATAATATTTCTGTATTCGCCTGTAACCAGTTGCGTGATGATTTCAAAAAGTTATTTGAACACGGTGAATCTTCATAAAATATTTTTAGCTGCCATAAATTTTAATATTTTGAGTTAATGAAGCTATGAATATGTGACTACGGAAAAAGTAACAATGAAAAGTAATATTTTTCGGCTGCCACTAAGTTTTGTGTTCGTATTCACCCTGTGAAACCTTTATGTGGTGAACACAATTTTTTAAATATCCATATCAAAATAAATTTATAGTGGCCACAATCGTTTAGTAGTGACACATAAAAATTTATGTTCACCACAAAATAATTTGGAAGGGGGAATACCAACAAAACACTTTGTTTCCGCTACAAAATATTTTTTTTTCGGTGAGAAAATATTTTAAGGTATTCTGCTGTGACCTACGTAGACCTTACTTTAGTCCTTTCTAAAGCTCTGCTAAAGTTATATTTTCAGGCTATTCATCCATCCCATGCAAACCAATCTTAACTAAGTTTAGAAAATACGCCAAAGTGACAACGGACCGCATTCGTGCGCACACACTTTAATAGTATTCTTCATTTCTTAGGCATTACCAACACACCTACTTTCTCACTGTTTTGTATTTAAATTATTTTCAAATGAGATTATGTAATTTGTCACTAATTTAAGTTAAAGTTCAAGTTAATTAAAAACAAGATAATTGTCTGTTAACAAACGTTTGTGGTGCATTACTAATGTAGGAAACAACGAACACGTCATAGTTACATGAGGTGATTTTCATATGTATGTTTGATAAAAAAAAGTGTGAATAAGCCGCTAATAGACAATAGAAGAGTTTCTTTACCTCCTGCTCATATAACGCTTTTATTAGAGAAGATAGAGTTCAGACACTGTCATAACATAATCAGCTAAAAATAAAATTAAAACACTTTCGAAACTGATGTTATTATTCTAAATTTATTATTGGAGCTTCGAATCGTTGCGGAAGACTGCACTTGCCAGAGAATTCAGTTAGCGAAAGCACAGTTGCCCGACCATAGCTGTCAGTCAGTGTGAATGCCTAATGTGTTCGGCAAACATCAGAGTTTCTCTCTTGCCTTTGTAGATAGGCACTTCGGCTTAGTTGCAAACTAATTTTCATCGAGATGATATGCCGTTCTGATAGAATATACGTCAAAACAAAGTTTCTGTAGAAATGTTCGTCTCTCTAGCATCATCACTAAAAATGTCGCAGTAGAAGTAAACCGAAATCTACGCAGAAAATACATATGTGGACTATGTCCCTAATTTAGTGAGTGTAAATTTTGAAAACTAACCGTACAGAGTTATGTAATAATTCTTGAAGTTTGCCTTCTTACCGCTGATTATTTTAAACTGCGTTTTCATAAGTAGGAAGGAAAAAAAGAACATTTAAATGCTGCATTTTGTTCTATACTAAAAAAAATTAAAATTTTATAATTTTATCAAATATGGAAAAAGAAAATACATTTAAGACAATGAAAGAAATAATGTAAACGTGTGATTACAGTGTTACAAGAATCGTATGTATCCTAAAGATACTGATATTGTTCGTCCACTACTGACGCAGTCAGAACTAAACAATATTTTTGAGTTGCAGTTTTTTGTCGGCATAGTCGTCGATGGCTTCATAAATATACTGCTATCCAAATGCGTACTTAACTCACTCATGAAAGTTTTTTTTTTTTTTGTTGACAAGATTTAACTTGTGATTTTTTGTTTAATTTTAAACATATTCATTCTTAGTCATAAATATTTTTCACTTCGGGCGTCATTCGTCTTTTGCTGGATACTGCACTTAAATGAATAAAATTTCGCTAAGTCCGGGACCAACGAGAGAGGCATTGGCCTATTGGTCTGATATTATTAGCAACAGAAAATTACGTATCTAAAGAAAAACCGTTAACAAAATGTGCCGCTTCCGTCCTTCATCTGAAAGACTCCAGTATTAGGCTCTCTCTTTCCTCTGCCTAAAGTCCGAACTATGTATCTCACCGAGGCCGCCTGGCATGTTTTCATTGTTTAAGATAAACAATAGTGTTTGGAGGCCTTTCTTCGGTCATTGAACAATTCCCCATCGGTTTTGTACGAAAACTCACTAACTACTGTCATCTTATCACTCTTAAGTATGATGTACACGTAGGCTATGTGGCGTAGTTAAAGCTGTTTCATGGTTAAACTTGCATATTTAACTCAAACGTAAAACATCACCGCAGAAACTGAATATTTTTTTAGGGGAATTACTGACTAAAGTTGACAGTGATTTAAGGAAATTATTTCCTTTTCTTCAGATTGTATTGTAATTAAGATAAAAAAATTTTAAAGCCGAATTCACTCTATTTATTTTATTACTTTTAAACCAATAAGAATTAGCTCGTTGTAACATGATACAAAATGGGTAAAATATATACGTGTATCCTACGCAGATATATTAAAAGTGGCCAATTCACGCAAACAGTCCAGTGAACCCTCATGCTAAACCCGCCCCCACTTTAAAGGCAGGCTTCAGTTCATGTTTCACTCTGCATTAGACACCTGTAAAATAGAAAAGAGTAAATAACCGTTCCTAATTATTAGTAGTCAAGTTCGTAATTGTAAGCAAGTATTATGCAAACGGCGGCTTTAATTAAAGAAAATTATTTTGAAGTCCATTAATTTATCATTTTTTTACAACTTGACGCGTGACGAATATAGTAAGTAGAACGTCGCTGCCACAATCCCTCTCCCCCACCAACTTACCACCGCGAGCGCCAATAAGTTGGCATGCGCCGCGGGACACGTGGAGGCCATATTAGGTCAAGGAAAGGAAGTAGAACCGATTAACGCGTGCCGAGGTCGAGCCGCGGTAGGGTAGAACTTTTCGCCCACGAGAGGAAATTATGACACGGGCCAAGGAGGGCAGAGCTAACATTTCGCCGAAGAAATACCGAGGTAAGCTGAGTTTCACCTATACAACGCTAGTTACACGAAAAAAAGGCTGACAGAGCGTGGCCAGTAGTGCCACGAGCCCACACCCCTCCCCCAGCAATAATAGTGAAAAACATTAACACGAGCCGCCGCGAGACCTCACCTGTCCCCCCTAGCAAACCACATATGAACTAAGGACTCGTACGGGCCATTAGGCTGAGGGCAACTGGAGTTCTTCTCCTTCCGCCCCTCATCAGGTAACGAAGGGAGCTACGTGTAAGGTTCTAAGGGGGGATCGAGGAAGTATAAAAGCCAATTTGCAGGACATGGAGAGGGTCAGTTGAATCACGTTAGTCGAGTGAGTCGTCCGTCGGGACGCCGAGAGGCGTACGCCAGGGAGGGGGGAGGGGGTCACAAGAGCCCCTCGTAGGGGTTAGTCTGTCAGTCAGTTGAACAAGTGTATGAGTTGCGTCAGTCGAGTCAGTGATAATACACGCCGAGGCCTGGAGAGGAGCTTGGCAGTATCAGTCAGTCAGTTGTTATATGCCGGCGCTGGAGACGCAGACAGACGGGTGTGGGGCTCACCGGAGCCCCACGTCGGGATCAGTCTGTCAGTCAGTTGAACCAGTGTGTGAGTTGCGTCAGTTGAGTCAGTGATAATACATCCCGAGGCCGGGTGAGGAGCCCGGCAGTATCAGTCAGTCAGTTGTTATATGCCGGCGCTGGAGACGCAGACAGACAGGCATGGGGATCACCGGAGCTCCACGTGGGGATCAGTCTGTCAGTCAATTGAACCAGTGTATGAGTTGCGTCAGTCGAGTCAGTGATAATACATGCCGAGGCCTGGAAAGGAGCCCGGCAGTATCAGTCAGTCAGTTGTTATATTCCGGCTCCGGAGGCGCAGACAGACGGGTGTGGGGCTCGCCGGAGCTCCACGTAGGGATCAGTCTGTCAGTCAGTTGAACAAGTGTATGAGTTGCGTCAGTCGAGTCAGTGATAATACATGCCGAGGCCTGGAGAGGAGCCCGGCAGTATCAGTCAGTCAGTTGTTATATTCCGGCTCCGGAGGCGCAGACAGACGGGTGTGGGGCTCGCCGGAGCTCCACGTAGGGATCAGTCTGTCAGTCAGTTGAACAAGTGTATGAGTTGCGTCAGTCGAGTCAGTGATAATACATGCCGAGGCCTGGAGAGGAGCCCGGCAGTATCAGTCAGTCAGTTGTTATATTCCGGCTCCGGAGGCGCAGACAGACGGGTGTGGGGCTCGCCGGAGCCCCACGTTGGGATGATTTGAATCAAGTCAGTTGACTCAGAAGTTCGCGAGAGTAAGTCGGAACGGGAGATTACTGGAAGAAGCGTGTCATGGAGGCGTCCATCGAGAAGTGAACCCGGAGCCGCAGTCGTGGAGAGAAGTCACCAAAATCAGGGCCTCTCAGAGGCCGCCCAAAGAACCGGACCTCAACACCGCCAGAACACCCAGAACTGCCAGCATAGCTAAGTATCAAGTCGTCGCTCAAACTCCCCCCCCCCAAACCAAAGCTTAGCGTCCATCCCCCCAAGACGCCGTCCACAGTTGGCACGAGTACGTTAAATAGCCAACTCGCAAGGTACCACCATCTCGGAATTGTTTTTGTATATTTTATATTAAGACAATATAACCAAGTAGTAAATTAAAACACCGAGTGACTACATTTTTATTCACCCTATTAAATCTCCAAGGCACTTTATAGTCTGTGCCTGGTAAAATAACTCAGATCCTATGAACCAACCTGTATCACACAGGTGGGGAGTAGCGTCAAACTTTACAAATATTTGTGTAGTGTAATAATACACTTTGTGGGTTTCTTTTACTATGGCGTTCCCTCCTCCGTCTCCTACATTTACGTCATAGTTGATGCTAATCTCTGTAATGTTGAATGTCGGCCATGAAGTGAAAATTACTCAGTTCTTAGTAATGAACTTCAATTATTACCTTAATTGGTTATCACGTCTGGTGTCATAATTGATAGGAAATGTAGCGCGTTGAGAGAGGTCAAACAGTGACGCTTTCGACAGTGACTATCACGAGATATGTATTTGCAAAAGAGTCGACGTCGTGAAAATGTGCCATAGAGTTTCATTACGAGAACACCGTCTTGGTACACTTATACTGGATTCACCATATCACAACGGTCACGGCACAGACCGACACATCAACAACCCGACGGAATATCATGTGAAATTGTAATCAGTATTCACAATACTCCGACAATGTCGTCTCGACATGTCTTGTACTCGGCTGCTGGAAGATTCTAAAAAGGAAAGTTACTCAAATAACATGCAATATATACGGTACAAATATCAAGAATTAGTTGAAAGACTTTCTACCTTTCAATAAAGAATAAGGAATTCAAATTAACGTATTTAAAAGCTATAAGTTCGTTATCAAGTTAGTTTCAATTATTTATTTCAGTAGGAAATTATGCAAGCTGCACTGTTTTTTTTAGTGATGTATTTGCAGTCTTTGTGCCACACCACTAAGCATGTAGTCGCTGTGTGTTTACGCAGTGATTCAGCAAAAAAATTTTAATTGGCTTGTGTTCCGTTGAGGTCAGCTGATAGTAGCCTACTGAATTCTAACTACCCTGGCTACTTTTTTGATGTTCGCGATGTCTGAGAGAGATTTATGGTCGTAAGCACTTGTCTGGGTATTTCATTTTTTGTGTTGTATAATTTTTGTACTACAATTTTATATTGGTATGTTTTTTGTATAAATAATTTGTCTGCACGTACCTTTTTTCCCGTGTATTAAGGTTAAGGTCCCACCAGCTGTTCGCAGACACGTAAAATTTAAATAAATAAATAAATTATTATTGTTCAAGAATGGCTACACACGTGCTGTGAGTCGGCGCCAGTCTAACTCCGTCCACTTATCAGTGGCGAATTAGCCTATCATATAGCACAATCGTGTCACAGAATGAACACCACATCTGTTGATCTCTTCAGTCAATTTAACATCGTCTTACTGGTATTCTCTACACGTGACACTTTAAGGCGTTAAGGCCTACTGTAATTGTACTGTACAATATCCATTACTGGCAACCGTTAACAAATACAATGCTGAGCTAACAGTCACAATAAATTATTTTATACTCTACATAATATTCATAACATTACATTGTGATTGTTTAACAGAGAATACGGACGTTGTAATAACGCGACAAACGTTATACAACGCAGTTGAATTTGGGCGACGTGAAATTAAGTCGGTAACACTTAAAGTGTTAAACACGCATTCGTATATAACGTGTTACAGGACATACTGTACGAAATTGAACATTGTGATAGTGCTCATTAAAGCAGTACCTTAGGAAACTCCGCCCTTCGACGCATAAGTGGCCACAGAGTAGTGGTAAGTCACAACAAGTAAACAACAACATTAGAGACGAGCGATGTTCGGAGCATACTATCGTTCATTCTCTCCACTTTTTTAAGAGTTCCACACCGCTGACTGCTTAAGGTACATGCGACTACCAGTCTTGATCTACTGAAAATCTTTGACAAGGTAAATCAAAATCAGTTCTTTAATTTTCTTTATATGGGTGAGGTACACGACACATTTGAAATACCACCAGGTGTACAGATGAAAATTGTTTGATATCCGTAGAGCGTACAGGTACACCCTTACACACTATTTACAAGTTCTACCATGATCAGATTTTTAGAGGCACGTCGAAATAAAGGTGTTGGCCAGCTAAATACGACGATTTCTGTGTGTTTTATTTAATCTTCATATTCGTAACATTTATATCTTCATTCGTGGTGTAAATACAAGTACATGCGCGCGTATGTATGCGTGTTTGCATCGCGCTAATGATTATACTTATAGTTTGTATGGCACATGGTTTTGAAACTAACCTGAATAAATCCTCGCTTCTCTGTATATTTTTACATAATGCTTCCAGTAAAATTAGCAGTGATTCAGGAGTGACAGTTCCTTATTTTAACGTCGTATCTAAAATGCAGCTTTTCATTTGTGACAAACGAATTTACTTAATTTAGTTAATATTTGTATTGTGCGCATAGGACTAAGAATTAGCATACTCTAAATATATTTTCTTAACAATTTCACAAATACACTTCATTGACGCATGAATAAAGTGGGAAGGTCGAGAGCAGCGCTGATATTACATATTCGTTATTTAGAGCTATCGTACACTCAGGAACCACAATTATTAAAGATATAGGGTTTAAATTATTATAGTTTTAAGGACCGATACAATGATTTACAATCAAACAGAACATGGGAAGCTTTTCGACAGTATGTTGATAGTTTCATAGTAGATCTGAAGACACTGCAACATTGTTGGTAACCGATGCCGCAGGTTGATTACATCTCGGATTCAGCGGTTGTGCACGCTGTCGTGAGGCGGCCTCACGTGGTGCTGGAAAGATACAGATCCGTTTTGCTATACGTCACGCCGGTATAAAGTTCTCGATCGAGGGTGGTTTCCACAACGTTTACTAGTTTCCTCGCTCGTGTTCTCGTAGCATGCATGGCCGTCGCCGTCGCTTTGAGTGGTTACTGTTTTGGCCAAGCTCAAACTAGTTTCGACATTGTGTTTGCTGCGATCTTCTGTTTCCCAGCCAGCAGGGTGCGTGTCAGTTCGATGAAAAAAGTGCCTACCATAACAATATGGTGGAAGGATACAATAAAAACAAAGAAATATATCATAATCAGAGCTTCCAAAAGTACGCAATTGACTACGAACATCAAATACTAGTTCCAAAGATGGCTGGTGCACAATCTTACCTCTCGCCTAACTGGATATTATCATATCGGTGTTGCACAATGTTCAGTTTATTCCGTGCAGGTCCAAACAAACTGTGTGCCAATTGCTGTGTGATATGGCTGACCCATGACGTAAACAATCACTGAATACCTTATCATTTCGCGTCATGATTCTGTGGCAGACTATACACAGATAATTTATAAATTATGTTCTGTTATGTCATTGAACCTCCCCTCATCCAAAATGCCCTTTAAGTATCTGAACTTCTGTAATACAGATCTCTACAGTTCATAGCGAGCTTATCACCATTTGTTAATAAATCGCCTGCTATAACTGCACAAACTGTGTCGTAAATAATAACCGAATAATTTGTTGTAATGTTGGCAACGAAATAAGAAGATTTGTACTATGGCTTATTATTTGATAAAATGCGTATTACTTAAATAAACGCGAACAAAAATTATTGTATTTTGTAGTACGTAAACGTGTAGGAATTAAGGATTTAACATATTAGTAGTGTCACTTAAATAATGGTTTAATCATGACGTACATTAATATAATAAATTGGCATGTGGAAGTTGGTAAAGAAATCAACTTATAATGGCTGTCAAAAGTTTTCAATTAACCGGGAGGCAAAATCATAGTTAACATTTAGAGCTAAATGTGTGTAATTCCGTGTGGCAAAAAAAAAAACATGTGCAAAAATTATGTTTTCTCGAGTAAGTGCCATGAAATCTAATACGGGACCATATTTTATTGCGCAATGTAATGGTCACGCGCTAATTTAAATGGGGGTGCAAGAGGGGCAAACGCCCCTGCCTTAAAACTTTTTTACCTTAGGCCAATATACATATTATAAAAGAAATGGAGGATGAGGAGTGCATCATTTGAGAACAAAACAAAAATAATATATACGTTATACAGTGAAAATTATTTTAAAACTCCTGTCATTCTTTTTGCGAGTATATTGTTTGTCTTGCCTGTTTACATTTTATTAGTAAGCATATTAAGAAGTTAATTTTTTTTGCATGTTACTACAAGGTCAGGACATGTGGCGTGAAAAGGATAAGCATGTCTAACAGCATACGAGAGAGTTTATTTTACCCATTCAGTACGTGTGTGCCCTTCCAGTTGCTAAATTCGTGCTTGCAAACTGACTGTTAATAATAACCAGAAGTTTCTTATATTATAACCCATACAGAAACCTTATGATCCGTGGCACATATTACAACGTACCACGTGCAAATTTACGGATTAGTTTGGGGGAAACGGAAAAAATTAAGCGCAACCAAGAAAATTCAAAAATACCTCACCTGGAAAGAATTAGCCAGTAAGTAACGGTGTAATTATTTCCAATGAAAAAGTCACCTATTGCTAGGCGAAGAATATTTTCAAGAACTGCTAAATTATGAAATACCGGATTATCCTGAACCTCGAATAAAAACGTTGTGAATTCTTTTATTAAAATATGATAAACAATATAACTTACAACCTACAATTATTATCATTTAGAGTCTAATGCGCCACCAAAATTTATAGACTTGAAAAGTGTCCTAAATTTCTAATGTTTTCTAAACATTTAAATCATTCAACAATAATACAATAAATTTCTGAATTGTGTTAAACTTTGGTTGGCATCATCGGGATAATGATACCAACCAAAATTTCTTATTAAAAAACTAGGGTATAATACGTTTTTATTATAAAAAAATTTGAAAAACTGCCTGAAATCACAATTGTATAAAAGAAAAATACTATCAAAATTCAATCAACGAAAAGATAAAATTCTTTGCTATACCGCTTGAAGGTGATCAGGTCTAAAGAAAACCAAAATTTTTTTCTTCAAATTATGCTATTGTTTGTCTGTTATCCACGCAGCTTTTAGACTAGCTTTTCATTGTATTATCGCAGGAAATTATATTACTACCAAATTTATTTCAAGTTTCGTTACATAAGCCTAATATATATATATATATATATAAATGATATAATTTCAGGGACGCGTACCTCCCAATAGTCACGGAATATTATAAGAAAAATTCGTTTTTTAACATACTTTCTGAGAGAAAGAAAGACTTATGATATACTGTGTACCATATAAGAAGGCCACATTCTTGATAGTTGATAATCGCCGCGCATTTTCGTTTATGTATCCATTCGCCATCAACTGGTGTGTCAAATATAGACTTTGATGCGGTGAGTCAGCGCGTCCAGGAGGTGCTGCTACGTTTGGCAATTGGTGAACTTCTTGGGTGGCGCTGCATTCGTAAACGGAGCTTGGTGGACGTGTGTAGGGTTGATAGTAAGCGCTGTACACGAAATATATCTTACTTTAAAAATTATACAGAGCTCGCGGGAAAATAAAACCATTTGTATATGCGCGTAAATACGTTATTTTGAAAACAATAAAACTATAATACGTTTCTGGGTGTAGTTCGGGATATGGATAACAGATAGCATGGAAGGGCGTGTTGTAAAACATGGTGCGCCTATCCCTCACAAGATGGCAGCACATGGTTGGAGAGGCTGGAAACTTGAAAAAGGTTTCTATTTTTTCGTTACATTTGGATACGGATCGTTTATATTGTGCATCTCATTTTGAACACCTATACATTACTATTTTATCGCGAAGTTTTGTTTCTAAAACTAAAAACTGCTTTTTTATGATCACGTAAAATAAAATGTATTAATTAATCTACGAACTCTTTCTTATCCGCGTATATTCTGCTTGTCTGATGTGCATCGGCACTGAACTCAGAATAGCCAACGTAATATTAATTTCTGTTCGTTTGTGCATCAGCTGATACAGGATTTTGTAAATGGCACGTTGTTTGTTTTTATTACTTTAAGTTGCCACTCACTGACTATCAGAATGTGGCCTTCTTATATGAAATGAACTATATCACTTTTCTGTCTCTTTGTGTATGTGTGTGCTTGCGATTGTGTGTCCCCCCCCCTCCCAAAAAACTTTTAACTTTTTTAACATGTCAACCAAATTTCACCAAAATTGGTACACACTTAATACTTAGTAAGGCCACCTGACTTGTAGAAATTTCGACCACGTCGGGCACTTACTTTTAAAATAGCAGCCTTTCAAAAATTTCGGTGATGTCATATCTCGTGAATCATTCAACCGATTTAAACAAAATTTTGTATGCCGGCAGAGCATCAAGTAAGCATTAAATTTTGGGACGGATATTGTTGTTAGTCGTCTATTTTGGAAGATAGCACCAAATAAATAAATAGTAATGTTACATTGTAACTCGAGTATTATAAAATCAATTATTACCCAATTTGGCAGGTCGGTAATTCTATGATAGGCCAAGTAAACGTAAGTTATTGAAATTGAGTAAGTGCATATTTTCAATATGGCAGCCATACAAATATTGTAGGTTTATATGGTATATCTTCCATACCATTTCACTCATTTAGACGATATTTAGTATAATAAAAGCACATATTTATTACAAGCATCATACATACAAACACATAGTTACCTTCGTATGCCATTTTGTAAGATAGTGCCATACGAATAAATACAGTTATTATGTCATATCTCTGTAAATAATTAACCAATTCCTACCAAATTTGGTGAACATGTAGTACTTATGCAGATTATGTAAAATGAAATGCTTTAAGAATATCAGACACTTATTTTCAAAATGGGTTCCATAAATATATTTTAACTTCGAATGCTATATCGTCTGAACTATCTAATCAATTCCAACATAACTCTGTATTCTGACAGTAGATATGACGACTATCAACTGTTTCCACACACACCATATTTTCCCTGCTATTTTGTAAGATAGTGCTATTCGAATATATAAAGTTTCTATGTCATATATTGAGAAATAATTGCCCTATTACCATCGAAATTGACAGACAACTAATACTCCGCCAGAAGATGTAAAAAAAGGTATGTTTCAGTACGCCAGGCACTTATTTTCAGAATGGCCAACATAGAGCCATATTAGCTTTGAATGTTATAACGTCGAGACAATGTAATCAATTTCAACTAATCTTTGTATGCTGGTAGTAGATATTACAACTATCAACTGTATCTACACGGAGAATCTTTTTTCCTCCATTTTGTAATATACCACCACAAAAATAAATAAAGTTTTATATTATATCTGGGGAAACATTTGACAGATTCCGACCAAATTTGGCAAACAAATTGTACTGCATCAGGTTGTGTAAACTTGTATTTTTTAAGTATGTCAGGGATTATTTTTTAAAATTGAGGCTCTATAAATATTTTAACTCTATATATTTTATTAACGAAACATATTCCAATTTAACTTTGTATGCTGTCAGTAACTATTACAACCATAAAGTTTGTCTATGCAGAGTCTCATTTCACTTGTATTTTGTAATATAGCCCTAAAAATAAGAAATAAAGGTTTTTTTAATATCTCGGGAAACAATCAACTCATAATTTCACAATTCTGCGAAAATGTTGTACTGTT
Organism: Clitarchus hookeri; assembly: GCA_002778355.1. Taxonomy (NCBI): domain Eukaryota; kingdom Metazoa; phylum Arthropoda; class Insecta; order Phasmatodea; family Phasmatidae; genus Clitarchus; species Clitarchus hookeri. The sequence goes on from NQII01004505.1 coordinate 59,634, forward strand.
GTAAACCCTATTAATTTATGGTTTTTTTTGGGCATAAAACTTATTTTCAGAATAGTGAATATAAAGTAATTTTAGTTTTGTGTGCTGCATATACGAAATTATGTACTAAATTTTAACATGCCTTTGTATATTGGCAGTGTACGATAATGGAATGTGCTAATAAATTATCTGTTGTTCTCCATTTATGAAGATTGCCACATTAAATTTATGGAGATTTTATGCTATATACCGAGGACCAATTAACCGATTCTCACCAAATGTTGCACTGAAACATTTCAACTAATTTGTTCGAAATTGTGAACACCATAAATGCTACAGAAGGCCATGTAAACTTTCATGATTTAAATGGGTCAGATAACGATGTTCAAAATGGTGGCTTCATAAATAATTCAAGTAATTTACCGTCATAAATATTAAGCAATTAAAAAAATTAACTCAAATTTGTATGTAGACAGTATACATTACAAGAAACGTATATAGAGTTTCCTTTTTTCAGCAATTTTGTACGATATCATCAAATAAGGAAATAAAATTTTTATGCAGTATCGCAGGGACTAAACAACCGATTTTCACCAAATTCTTCATACAGGAAGCATTATGGTAGGCCATGTAAACTTACATGTTTTAAGTGGCTCAGTCACTTATTCTCTAATGATGGCCCTGTATATCCTGTATTTAGGTTGAAGAAACCTATCATTCGAGACATTAGACTCATTAAATCCGAAGTTATTGCTCAAATCCGAACTCCGTAATGTAATGGAACGAGGTTTTCTGAGATCGAGTCCCGGGTAAGGCACGTGTGTATTTGTAAATGTCTCACTACTGTTGCATGAGTTTCTGGTTTCAATTCAAATGTTAACGCTTTCAAAGATAAGTCAAGTCCTACATACCTACTCAGCTTTTAAGAACTTATTTAAAGATTAATTGCACCATGTTTAGGAAAGTGGGCTCATTATTAATATCGGTTATTTCTGGTTGTTTTTCATTTTGCATAAAGAACTGTCGCAAAGTGTATTTACATGAAGAAGCGTATTTACATACTGCAGTAGTATATCTTCCGAAATAATTTGTCAACGCTGAGTGGGTTTGTCCATATTGTAGCATACACAACTCGCATTCTGTAAGCATCTCCGAAAATGAAAGAATTGCATGCATTCAGCGCTAGAAACCAGTAATGATTACTACTAATATTATACACAGAACAACCATTACATTATGTCCACCAACATAATACAGTGAAGGACCATCTTTAGTCTGCAGAACTCGGCGAGGCATCGATTCAACGAGGTGGTAGAAGGTATCCTGGGTTGTCTCATACCACCAGCGCAACAGCAGTTCCTCCAGTTGGCATACAGTGTGGGGCGGTGGTGATGTAACACGAACCCTTTTCTCCAAGTCGAACCAAAAATGTTCGATTGAGTCTATATCCGGGTTGTGTGGGGATCCGAGCATTATTACAAATTTACTGTCATGTTCCTTGGACCAGTTCTTAATAATCATGAAGTTGTGGCATGGTGCATTGTCCTGTAAGAAGTGGCAGTTGCCAGCAGGGGACACTGTTGACATGAAAATATGAACTTGGTCACCAATAACGTCCAGATACGGACAGCTATCAGTGATTGGTGTACCGGAGTAATGGGCCCCAACATCGCCCAGACCATCACACCTCCTCCTTCTCCTCCTCGAGCCTGTTTTCATCCAACAGTGCACCCAAGTGCCACACCCTGTGATTGTAATCGGCGTACACGTGCTCAGCCACCTATGTGATGAAACAGGGATCGAAATTTATCGGACCAAGTGACCATTTTTCAATCATTGACAGTCTGTGTAATATTCTCGAGGTCACCACACTTGTGTCTCTGTGTGATTTATCGAACTGTGACCCTGTGATAGCTCCGAGCAATGCGCAACAAACTTCGCTGCCATCTGTAATCAATGCGCCGTGGTAGACACAAGGATGGAAGACGCGTCGTTGTTTCACCATCGTTGCACCACTTTTGATACTTGCTCGCAACAGCAGCACGAAACCAACAACAAGATGGGCTGTTTTAGAGATGCTGACACCAAGGCGCCGTGCCTTGGTGTCAGCCGTGCCGTGCAATATGACCACTGCCAAACTCAGATAGATTGGCCGCCTTTTCCCCATTCTGACGCCGCAGACACTACTAATAACAGTGAGCCTGTGGACCGGCCCTATATATATTATGCTGCCAACCCGTCACGTTTAATACTCCGCGTTGAAAATATTCCCGGGTCAAGGTGATGTCAATATAATAGATCATAGGTGCTTGCAATGTTTACAGTGATTCTAGCAAATAAACACACCGTAATAATGTTATTTTATGTTTTTTATTAATTTACAATAATAACACTGATTGTTCCTGATGGATGCGTGGGTATTATTTTACTCATTATTAATACTTTTACTCTGTAAGAGCATGCAAAATAAGCAACAGGCGAAGCTACTGCTACTTCGGGTGGAATCCGCAAACCTCGGGATTCTTCTTCGGGCAACCTCATGAAGCAGCGTAAAAAAATCCGTAGAGAGACAACCCGGGTAGAGTGTGCATGTGGGTTGCTCAGTAGCCACTCTCCGTGTTTCCAACATTGAATTAATTTTCTGCCAATAGCATTATCGTATAGAACGGGGATAAGATTTGAGTTAAGAACAAAGTTTATGCTAGCAAGTGCTTTAATATGTATGTAGGCTTTCTCTAACCTAGTGTTAATGGAACTAGAATATATACAAACTAGTAAAATATTCAATTCATTTAAAAGGGTAGGTATGCTGTAAATTCGAACTTAAACACACGCGTTCGTCATATTTGTCTATGTGACACTGACATATGTATTGGCAATGGATGAATTTATATTAGGGACATGCGCAGAAGACCTAATTAATTTACCTAATATTCAGTCTATGGTCGAGTCAACTTCCCCATGAAACAGTCGGTCTCCGCCATCGCACGGCGTACTGGATGCCTGCGGCACTGAATATTTAAGAATACAGAGGTGAAACCCCTTCTTGTATTGCGAAGTACAGATGCACACGCCAGCAAAATGGCGTCACTGGCTAGAATCATGGCGGAGCACCGTTCGCCAATCAGCGCATGGTAAATTATTTTCAAAGCCAAGAGGGAATTTTTGGCAGTACGCAGTAGCCAATCAGAAAAAAGGTACGTCCACATCAAAGGAACCGCAACGCCATTTCGTCTCTGTATACTTGCCTACTCAGTTGCTGCGGCCTGCTTGCTTGTCAACGTCTTGACAAATGCATCCTGGGGCCGTGACAGCATCGCTGCGATGGTTGAGGAGGGGGTGAAGGGGAGGCGACCATGCGCGCGACTAACAAGCCGCAATCGTACCTAACGAGGTAGGGAAGAGAAGGCACTGGACCAGGCAGAAATAGAGGGGAGTGGGGGGCAGGATAACAAAAGAGAAGGCCACAGAATTGCGGTCGCCCGCAAACAAAAGCTATACACACGTGTCAGCGAAGCGGAAACAAAAACGACCGACGTTTGTCACTACTTTCGCTCCTACGACTCCCCTCCCAAACGGCTCGGTCACAACTAGACTGCTATCCGCCCGTTGGAATTTCAGCCACGACCAGAAGGTGAGAACCACAACTAAACAGCCGACGACCACTTGTGTCCTACGAACTGGATGGCTGGCANCAGCCACGACCAGAAGGTGAGAACCACAACTAAACAGCCGACGACCACTTGTGTCCTACGAACTGGATGGCTGGCATCTATCGGGCGGGAGGCTCCACCAGGACTATGATGCGACCCTCATATCTGAATAGCGGCCCGACTCATTTCATGTCACGCTCACAAAAATCATCTTTGCTTGCTAACAATCACCCTACTTNTATCTGAATAGCGGCCCGACTCATTTCATGTCACGCTCACAAAAATCATCTTTGCTTGCTAACAATCACCCTACTATTTCCCACCCTTCATACAATAAAGGTATTAATTTCTAAATTCGGGAATCTCGCACAAATTTCTCCAACGCTCTCCACGTTTAGTTCGTTTACTGTGTCATGCCCATCTAGACATTGCCCCCTTTGGGATGTGCCCATGACTACAATTGCATCCATGACACCAGACAACACTGTTTAGCCGCGATGCATAAGACCTTTATCCTGTTATCCGACCGAACATGGCTACTAATATGCATTCCGGAAGGGCCCTCAAAACTGTGAAGGGGCTAACGCTATCATAGCGGGATTTGGGTGCTCGCCAGAATATATAATTTTGAGCTTGCCATACACGATACCTCTGGGGACTGTAATTTTTGAGTTTCATTTGTGATTCGAGATAGAGTATTCTCTAAGCATACAGAAGATGAACAGCCACAGGCAACATGAAATCAGGGAAACTTTAGACTCTTTTAAAATGAAACAGATATAAATACGAGTATTTAAATCAATCGTAACACATTTTAAAACCTTTATGAAGTGTTATTTACGTGTTTTGGTTGATGTGATTTAAGAGCCAAATTTAATTTAATTGTTTTGTATTTCATTGCAGTAACAGGCTCGCAATCGCAAAGGCCGTCGAAGGCATCTTTGAAATTACATTCATCGGTTGGGTCAGATATAAGGGTGTGTGTATGTATGTATATATATGTATTTATATATATATACATACACCCTAATATCTGAAATAACCGATGAATGTAATTTCAAACTATATATATATAGTCGTTATATTTTGAAACCATTTTCAATTTAAAACAATGATTGGTTGAATATTAAACTGACCTTCGGTCGACCTCCAAAGTTGTTCGATCAGAGTAGTGAGAAATCTCGAAAAAAGTAAAATTAAAACTTTGTTGGAAACAAATACTATTAGCGAGATGGTTTTTGCAGCCGATATGAGCTAACGATCTACAGGAAGACGTGTTGCAGCTGAAATAGTAACGGAAGTATCGAACCACAAGCACGTGTAGGCATAGCCACACCTCCAACATTAAAGGTGATCTTCAAGTGGGGGTTTTTGTGTGTTCTCTGGACAAAGCCAATATAAACAGAAATATTCGGCCGTGCAAGAGGATGTAGGTATTGCGTACATCTGTACCACTACGGATGACTGACTACGTATTCTGCTATTGGCAGTAGTACAAGTCCAGATATGAGGATAGTCTTGTGGCAAAATCCCTTGCCTTCATCGACGAAGTATTGTCGGCCTATCAAAATAATTCTTAAGAAAGAGAGTCTCAACTTAACAAAAAAAAAAATAAAAAAAAAATCGACAATATGAATTTACGAACAATGCCACTATCTCCAACAGTTGTCCAAGTAGACGGTCGTGAAATTCTTGTGAAGCAGGAACTTGTCCTCACTATGATTGACGGAAAGGTTTGTAGTGTAGTCTCTAATCAAGCAACATAAAACCCTTCAGGTGTGTTGGGCAACCTCTTCCCAAATGAACAACCTCAGCCTCAACCTACTAATATTATAAATGCAAAAGTCTGTGTCTACGTATGTTTGTTACCACTCAGCTCCATAACGGCTGAACGGATTTTGATGAAATTTGGTAAGTAGGTACTTTAGGTCCTGGAATAGGACATACAATACTTTTTATACCGGAAAATTGTACGGTTCCTGTGCAATAACAACAAAAAGTAACTCTGCAACGGCTGGGAACGTGTAGGATTTTTTTTTCTTCTGGTGTAAAATTTTATCAGGGCACCCAAGGACCTCTGAAAAGGCTAAATGACTGCTAACAATCGATAACAACCGGAACCGAATATTTAACGTGCCCTCCGAAGCCCCGAAGCGCTCAGATGTTATGCCACTAAACGGTCACCCATCCAAATGTGTGCCGCTTGGAACGTTGCTTAAACTTGGTGATCGATTAAGATCCCTCAACCAAGCACAAAAAGTAGTACCTAGGTAGACTTATTTCTAAAGCTACAACCTGATGAAACTCACGTTTCGATTTTCATACATCGACGCGGGAAAGCGAAAATGTGGTAACTACGCGATAGCTGCACAGATACACTCCAAAAACAATACCCTACTTCTTGGCTATCGGGTAAAACATATTTCCTTCGTTTTGGGTAGGTGTAATCACTTAAAAACCAAGGCTAACTGAGTATAATTTTATAATTCGGTTTTCACATTAATGAATTGTCTTTTCCCAATGTATTTATTAGTGTATCACTGTAAAACGCAATTGTACCCGGGCGAAGCCAGGCCAGTTCGCTAGATTCAAATAAAACCAACCAAACATCATTGAACTTTGGTTTATCAAGCCTTCACGTATGGATAAAATTCATTGAGTGTATCTTGTACATATCATACAGATTGGATATAAAATCTTGGTAAATAAGAAAAGAGAACAATACGCAGTTTGAGGACAGAAGAAAAAAAATACCAGATCACTTCCGCAATGAAATGGGGCTTTTGGCACAACTAATGATATAGATGAAGGGCTAATTCGGCGGTATGGAACCATCCTTATAGCAGCCGCTTTTGGGCATAACATCAACACAGATGAATTCGAAACATACTATTATTAAACAGCAGAGTTGTACGTCCAAAAATTTTAATGGTATTATATGACACAAAGTGTCCATAAAATACTTATCCATGATACACAATTAAAAAAGAAGCCCTACTTCCAGTTGGAGTGTTGTCTGAGGAAGCGCAAGAAGCCCTAAATAAGGTATATAAGAATTTTAGGGAAAATCATACACTTATATTTTCTATATTTGACAAAATTATGGACATGATGCACATGTGATTTATTTATTCTGACCCGATTATAAGCAGTCTTTGAGTCAAAAGTCAGTAAAGGAGTAAAAGTTTATATCCTAATGTATTGAGACTACTCAAAGTCACAGGCCATGATGGAGATAACAGTGACGTCAATAGTCATAGTTAAAATTACGCACATGTTCAGCCCACTTAAATTAGTTATTTGATACGTATAAGTGAATATGTTAATTTATTATTTTTTTCTAAAATAACATTTAACCTTGCCCACATATTATTTTGCATTGTTTAGTCACAAGGAACTGTACTAATACTAGTAATTCCTGACATTTTTAACCNTATCTGAATAGCGGCCCGACTCATTTCATGTCACGCTCACAAAAATCATCTTTGCTTGCTAACAATCACCCTACTTTTTCCCACCCTTCATACAATAAAGGCATTAATTTCTAAATTCGGGAATCTCGCACAAATTTCTCCAACGCTCTCCACGTTTAGTTCGTTTACTGTGTCATGCCCATCTAGACATTGCCCCCTTTGGGATGTGCCCATGACTACAATTGCATCCATGACACCAGACAACACTGTTTAGCCGCGATGCATAAGACCTTTATCCTGTTATCCGACTCAACATGGCTACTAATATGCATTCCGGAAGGGCCCTCAAAACTGTGAAGGGGCTAACGCTATCATAGCGGGATTTGGGTGCTCGCCAGAATATATAATTTTGAGCTTGCCATACACGATACCTCTGGGGACTGTAATTTTTGAGTTTCATTTGTGATTCGAGATAGAGTATTCTCTAAGCATACAGAAGATGAACAGCCACAGGCAACATGAAATCAGGGAAACTTTAGACTCTTTTAAAATGAAACAGATATAAATANGAGACTCTTTTAAAATGAAACAGATATTTACGAGTATTTAAATCCAATCGTAACGCATTTTAAAACCTTTATGAAGTGTTATTTTCGTGTTTTGGTTGATGTGATTTTAGAACCAAATTTAATTTAATTGTTTTGTATTTCATTGCAGTAACAGGCTCGCAATCGCAAAGGCCGTCGAAGGCAGCTTTGAAATGACATTCATCGGTTAGGTCAGATATAAGGGTGTGTGTATGTATGTATATATATGTATATATACATATATATATATATATATATATACATATACCCTAATATCTGAACAAACAGATGAATGTAATTTCAAACTATATATATATATAGTCGTTATATTTTGAAACCATTTTCGATTGAAAACAATGATTGGTTGAATATTAAACTGACCTTCGTAAAAACAGACAATGCTCAAGACAGGAAATCTATCGGTCGACCTCCAAAGTTGTTCGATCAGAGTAGTGACAAATCTCGAAAAAAGGAAAATTAAAACTTTGTTTGAAACCTATACTATGAGTGAGATGGTTCTTGCAGCCGATATGAGCTAACGATCTACAGGAAGACGTGATGCAGCTGAAATAGTAACGGAAGTATCGAACCACAAGCACGTGTAGGCATAGCCACACCTCCAACATTAAAGGTGATCTTCAAGTGGGGGTTGTTGTGTGTTCTCTGGACAAAGCCAATATAAACAGAAATATTCGGCGGTGCAAGAGGATGTAGGTATTGCGTACATCTGTACCACTACGGATGACTGACTACGTATTCTGCTATTGGCAGTAGTACAAGTCCAGATATGAGGATAGTCTTGTGGCAAAATCCCTTGCCTTCATCGACGAAGTATTGTCGGCCTATCAAAATAATTCTTAAGAAAGAGAGTCTCAACTTAACAAAAAAAAAAATAAAAAAAAAATCGACAATATGAATTTACGAACAATGCCACTATCTCCAACAGTTGTCCAAGTAGACGGTCGTGAAATTCTTGTGAAGCAGGAACTTGTCCTCACTATGATTGACGGAAAGGTTTGTAGTGTAGTCTCAAATCAAGCAACATAAAACCCTTCAGGTATGTTGGGCAACCTCTTCCCAAATGAACAACCTCAGCCTCAACCTACTAATATTATAAATGCAAAAGTCTGTGTCTACGTATGTTTGTTACCACTCAGCTCCATTACGGCTAAACGGATTTTGATAATATTTGGTAAGTAGGTACTTTAGGTCCTGGAATAGGACATACAATACTTTTTATACAGGAAAATTGTACGGTTCCTGTGGAATAACAACAAAAAGTAACTCTGCAACGGCTGGGAACGTGTAGGATTTTTTTTCTTCTGGTGTCAGAGTTTATCAGGGCACCCAAGGACCTCTGAAAAGGCTTAATGACTGCTAACAATCGATAACAACCGGAACCGAATATTTAACGTGCCCTCCAAAGCCCCGNAACCGGAACCGAATATTTAACGTGCCCTCCGAAGCCCCGAAGCGCTCAGATGTTATGCCACTAAACGGTCACCCATCCAAATGTGTGCCGCTGGGAACGTTGCTTAAATTTGGTGATCGATTAAGATCCCTCAACCAAGCACAAAAAGTAGTACCTAGGTAGACTTATTTCTAAAGCTACAACCTGATGAAACTCACGTTTCGATTTTCATACATCGACGCGGGAAAGCGAAAATGTGGTAACTACGCGATAGCTGCACAGATACACTCCAACAACAATACCCTACATCTTGGCTATCGGGTAAAACATATTTCCTTCGTTTTGGGTAGGTGTAATCACTTAAAAACCANAACAATACCCTACATCTTGGCTATCGGGTAAAACATATTTCCTTCGTTTTGGGTAGGTGTAATCACTTAAAAACCAAGGCTAACTGAGTATAATTTTATAGTTCGGATTTCACATTAATGAATTGTCTTTTCCCAATGTATTTATTAGTGTATCACTGTAAAACGCAATTGTACCCGGGCGAAGCCAGGCCAGTTCGCTAGATTCAAATAAAACCAACCAAACATCATTGAACTTTGGTTTATCAAGCCTTCACGTATGGATAAAATTCATTGAGTGTATCTTGTACATATCATACAGATTGGATATAAAATCTTGGTAAATAAGAAAAGAGAACAATACGCAGTTTGAGGACAGAAGAAAAAAAATACCAGATCACTTCCGCAATGAAATGGGGCTTTTGGCACAACTAATGATATAGATGAAGGGCTAATTCGGCNAAAAATACCAGATCACTTCCGCAATGAAATGGGGCTTTTGGCACAACTAATGATATAGATGAAGGGCTAATTCGGCGGTATGGAACCATCTTTATAGCAGCCGCTATTGGGCATAACATCAACACAGATGAATTCGAAACATGCTATTATAAAACAGCAGAGCTGTACGTCCGAAAATTTAAATGTTATTATATGCCACAAAGTGTCCATAAAATACTTATCCATGATACACAATTAAAAAAGAAGCCCTACTTCCAGTTGGAGTGTTGTCCGAGGAAGCGCAAGAGGCCCTAAATAAGGTCTATAAGAATTTTAGGGAACATCATACACTTATATTTTCTATATTTGACACAATTATGGACATGATGCACATGTGATTTATTTATTCTGACCCGATTATTAGCAGTCTTTGAGTCAAAAGTCAGAAAAGGAGTCAAAGTTTATATTCTAATGTATTGAGACTACTCAAAGTCACAGGGCATGATGAAGATAACAGTGACGTCAATAGTCATAGTTAAAATTACGCACATGTTCAGCCCACTTAAATTAGTTATTTAATACGTATAAGTGAATATGTTAATTTATTATATTTTTCTAAAATAACATTTAAACTTGCCCACATATTATTTTGCATTGTTTAGTCACAAGGAACTGTACTAATACTAGTAATTCCTGACATTTTTAACCACTGTGAGCAACGAATTAATGTTTTCTTCTCATATTACTTATCAAAACGACTGTCACGTGAGGAATGCGGGTTGGATTATGCTATGCTAGAAATGCCACTGTGCAAAGGCAACTCAGCGTGGGCAGTCCTATGCGGCTAATACCGTCTGAAGAGAGTATGGATGGAGCTGCTTTCGTGGACAAAACGCCGCACGTAAACATGACATGTATAGTCCATTCGCGGTTAATTTAATCTTTTCTGAAGCCCTGTCAAAGCTTTACTTACAGTTATTCCTCCGCCCCGTATATGTAATGCTTAACTAAGTACAGAATATTACACCAAAGTGACGACATGCTGAATTCGTGTGCACTCACTTTTAATTATATTTTGCTTGAGAATTATATATTACTACGCATTAACAACACACCTATTCTCTCCCGGTTTGGTTTTAATTAGTATTAATATATAAATTAAATATTATAACTTATAGATAAAACACAAGTAAAAGTTCATTTGAACTAAAAAATATGTTAATTTAATTTAAAAGAAATACAAAATGCTTGTGATAAATGACATATTTAGATAACAACCAAACACTTCACACATAAGGTGATTTTTCAAAGGTTTGATTAAAAAAAGTGTGAAGATACCGCGAATAGACTAAACATGTCATGCTCCACTTGACGGGGGTTGGTGGAAGGCACCTCTTCAAATCTCCTCAACTCATCCTCAAAATGAAGTGTTCGAGCCGATCATGAACAACCCACACCAAGATTCGACAACAAACACAGGAAGGAAATGCAGAGGAATGGATATAGACTTATTCGTCAAGACAGTACAATGATGTACGTACACATGTACGTATAAGTACTAAGGTACAATTTTGTGCACTACAATTGAAGAACGATNACAGTACAATGATGTACGTACACATGTACGTATAAGTACTAAGGTACAATTTTGTGCACTACAATTGAAGAACGATTCTAGCTGGGAAATATTACCTTAATTTCAACTGTCCGCACTCTTGTAGTCTTCTCACTATTGGTGCGAACTTAGAATGATACGGAATATTTCTGTTGGGAATCCTTTCCGCGTACAATATAGGAAGAATGGTACTGCCATTTCAATAAATTGTTCGGTACTCAATCAGCACATCAGTCAGTAAATTTGCTGTGTACTGACGGATACACGTTGTCTTTCTGCCTTCAACTACGTGAATGGAATCTGCCGCACACCACGCAATATAATTTGGATCGTGAATTATGAAGTGTGGTTACTCGTGCGCAGGAAAACTATCGAGAGGCAAACAGTACATCATTCTTGCGCAACTTAAGGAATTAACAAATAATCTGTACACGAATTTATCGCTCCGTACTGGAGGGCATGAATTTCCTCTCGTAAAATGTAAAATTCGTTGCCTTGCATCACATACCGCGCGTTGTAGGTGTTTTATTTAAGCATTTTGCATACAAATAAATATAAGGGAACCTTAATGTGTGATGTTTAGGGAAAGTCTATGAATGCGAAAATCTACATGAAAATGACTTCTGGGAAGGAAATATTAACTTTTACGTTATTTCTCCTGGAAACAGTAGCTGAAGTCGATTTGACGAAAAGATTGCAGGGTCGGCGCGAGTCCACGGACTTTTAATACCTGACGCCGAATAGTGAGCCAGGGGACCGTTAAGGCTTCCCATTTACGGCGTGGCCAGGCAAGAGGGTGTGCATTTACGGCAGCCGGCGGCCAGAGAGTACGTCTGGTGAGGCGAGGCATCCCCTGGACCGATGAAATCTCGGCGGCGCAGCGGCGCGAACCGCAGAGAATGGAGGGTCCCGAGCTGCAGCAACTCCAGGCGGCAAGGAAGGAGGGTTGGTGGGACGGGGGAGTTTTCCCGTCGATGCGAGCCCCGGCGTGTAGTGAACCCGTAATAAACCCACCAGCTAGGGGGATGAGACGAGAATTCCAATACCCCCCTCTCCCCTGCGGAGAGCGAAAGGTACAACGAATATCCCTCCTTCGATAAGCCGGGATAGCTGGCGTGTGGATTGAGAAAGGGGAGGGTGAGGAGGTATAGATGAAGGCTCGCTGCCTTTATGAAGGGAAAACAGAGTGTGCGGGCGGGTGAAGAGTTGGAATGGCACGGAGTAGTGAGAGATGAAGAGAACCAGGTAGCGGATATACCGGCATTCCAGACGCCCCCAAACCCTGGTTCTACAAGCAAGGTCGTCAGACCACCGGGGCCGCAAGCGGATATCGGCTTTTGCGGCAAGGGAAAGTCTGATCGCACGGTCGTCGGGCATCAACGGGGTGTCGCGTTCCACGCCGCCTTCAAAGTCCGCCGAGAACCTCTACTCGGCGTTCTTAGTTCGATAGAGGACGCTGAACGCAACGGGACCTTCCGGCAGTTTTTTGGTTTTCCAGACGAAGGTAGGCAGGAAGGGCTAACAGTCGCTTTGACGGCGTGGTCAATATAGACGGAGAAAGTTTCTTAAATAAACAGGAATGAATCGCCCATGAACTTTATTAAGAACCTATCCTAGTATTCGCCTGGAGTGATAAAAAAAAAACGGAAAAGGGAAATCAGGAAGGGGTACACCGGGAGTCGAAATCGGATCCTTCGTAATGCGAGTCCACTGGTTTACCACTGCACCACCTCGCTCCGTCAGTGTTCGAAGACTGGTTGTATGTCCTCTGTGCGGCTTTCCGCTTCTTGGCCATGGTAGGTGTCGAATAAACAATTGTCGGAATATTAAGTCAGTGATGTGCGCTCGGTCCGTAGGCTATATATATATATATATATATATATATATATTTTTTTTTTATGTGTAGAGTGACAGCTAATGTAAAAATATCAAAACTTCCTAATTTAACAAGATATACATGAAGTTACCGATATGACTATAGAGCTTTTATTACCTTTAAATGCAGTTGTCGCAAATAATTTTTTTATGAATTTCTTGAAAGCGTAGATGGTAGGTAGGCTTTGATGTTTGGTAAACGTACTGTAGATATCATTATAAGTGGCACCAGAAACATATGCTACGCTACTGAAAAGAATACTAATAACACATGCCTTAACCGGCACTCAAACCCAGAATTCCTAGTACCAATAAGCTGGCACGCAACCAACTGCATTACATAGCAAGCATTATAAGCATCATATTCAGTTGCAATCAGCATAATCTTTTGATAGACAGGGTTTACTAATCTGTACTTTTTTGCGAGATAGTAATTTTGAAAACAATTACGTCAGTTACTTGTAATATGTAAGTTTACATGGCTTACTGTAGCTCTACTTGTTTACAACATTTTATGAGAATTAGTTGAATGGTTCCCAAAACTGGGCATACATGTTCCGTTTTCTCCCATGGCACGACCTTACGTACATAAACGTTGGCAAAATATACTCTTTTTACGTTGATTTGCTGCTTCTTATGTATATCCTCTGCACAAAAATTTGGTTGAATTTTGTTCAATTGTTTTATAGATGTATCATACTATTCTTAATTTATTTGTATTGCTGCAATTTAAAAAATAAGTCTTACCGACTTAAAACACGTAAGTTTACATGGCCTACTGTTGCACAACTTGTGTGCAAAATATGGGGAGAATTGGCTTATTGGTGCCCGAGATATGGCATAAAAGATTTCTTTCCCCATATGGTTCCCTATTAATAAATAATTTTGTAGCATATTTCATGTTTGTCATAGATACTGCGTACATAAAGATTGTTTGATATTATTTGGGATATATATATATATATATATATATATATATATACAACTGAAATTAATACATGACTGTTGTGTTGAAAATATATCGCTACCCCATAAGTCATATACATTTAAATAGACCTCAAAAATATATCTTGTCGCATAAATTATGTAAGAATAAGCTGATTGTTTCGCGAAAAGTTGATTTTTTTAATGGAACTATCGTACAAAATGCGCACAAAAGAGGCTGTGAGGACATATTTGATGGTTGTAATAGATACATTAAGAGTAAAAAATTAAGTTGACAGTTTTACTTAGTTTCGTAAATGCAGCATGTTGGCGATGAACGAATACTAATAACAGCAGTCTGATTAACAACGCCTTCATAAACAGGCACTGTCATCCAACAAATTATATCACGTTGATCCATTTCAGCCAAACTCATAAAAGTCGGGTTACCAGCATTATGACGCTTACGGAAAAAACAAAACTCCAAAAGTCCNGCCAAACTCATAAAAGTCGGGTTACCAGCATTATGACGCTTACGGAAAAAACAAAACTCCAAAAGTCCACTTCCAGCTTTAGCAGTTATACTTTGAAAACAGAATCTGTACATATAAGTCAAACGAACATAACCCTCTTCAAGACTTACGATCTTGTGACAACATGTTTCATCATCCTCATCAACACTATAGTTGACACTTAAAATATTACGATGCACTTTACGTGGATAACAAGACTTACTGATGCGGTAAAGTCTTCGTTGCATGTTGGACGTTATCCCTAAGGAAGCTCGCTCTGGTCGCTACAGCAAACCTAAAGTGTGTGCAGGGCGCATACGTATATGCCAGTCCTTTTTTCTTTTTTGTTTGTTAGATGTACAGGACAGTTTCATATTTTTTCACTCGGTTTCCCCGACACTAGCGTTAGGCTAATGATGTTTATTTACATTAACGTGTACGTGTTTTAATGTAAACTGAGAATACGTATGTTATGTTATCGGTGCAATTGTATATCCCGTTTATTTTTTTAATATATGGCTGGTGGTTTAGGGTTACCCATGCTAAAGATGACTAGGCCCGCCAGCCCTGTTGTTCGACTGATGTTCTTTTATATTACTTTGTCTATATTTTATTATTACCCACGACCATGTACATCATGCACGCTGCACATTTGTATATATCTTGATTTTTCACATAAAGTTGTTTGTTGTAGGTTACCAAACCTAACGTGTATTTATATATATTTTCATAGTTATGTTTACATCCTGGATATCGGTGGGCGAAGGGAGTCTAGCTGTCGTTGAAGGAGATCCGACTTCGTAGACCCCTGCGGTGGCATACAAGGGCGACGGTGGGTGATTGTCGAGTGCGTGCAGGTCGATGAGTAAATGTGTGTTCAGACCCTACACTCCTACTTGCAACGGTAAATTTGCGACGCGCCTGTGTGTATACTTTGGTTTATTTACATGCGTGGACGGTTGGTACATGTTCCCGAAATTAAAAGATTTGTAAATGCTGACCAACTATGCTTATAACAAGGCTTAAGGCCTACTTGTCCTTATCTGATTAATTGCAGACGGAAGTGATGTCTGTGATATGAATTTGGTGGTCATAGCTTCGGTGGGTGGGAAATATCAGGCAACTATGTTTATAAGTGGACTTAAATTGTACTTGCATCTAAAAACCTGTTGTTCATTGGAAGTGAGGCTTATGATATAAATTTGGTTACTATAGCTTATGTGGGTGGGAAATGGTAGCAAACTATGCTTTTACAAAGGCCTGAGGTGTACTTGACCTGGTGGTCTTTTTCATCGTCGGAAGTGATGCCTATGTTATAATTTGGTGACTACAGCCTCGGTGGGTGGGGTATGGTACCCAACTATGCTTATACGATGGCTGAGGGCGAACTTGACCCTGCGGCCCTTTAATCATCGATAGTGTTATCTATGTTATGAATTTGGTGAATATCTTTAATGGTTCAAAACTAACAGCCAACTATGCTTATAATATGGCTTAAGGCGTACTTGCCATGGTCGTCCTTTTTGCCGTTGGGGGTGATACCTATATTATGATTTTAGTGGCTGTATCTTAAATGGTTAGGAAATTACATCCAACTATACTTATAAGTGAGCTTAGGACATTCTGGACCCTGCGATCCTTTTCTTTGTCGGGGGTGATAACTAAGTTATAAATTTGGTGGCTGTATCTTAAACGGTTCGGAATTTACATCCAACTATTCTTATAAGTGAGATTAGGACATACTTGAACTTGCGTCCCTTTTCGTTGTCTTAGGTGATACCTATCTTATGAATTTCGTGGTTGTATTTTAAAAGGTTCGGAAAGTAGTAAACTATTCTTATAAGTGAGCTTAGTGCATACTTGGCCTTGCGTTCATTTTCGTTGTCGGGGGTGATACCTATGTTATGAATTTGGTGGATGTTTCTTAAACAGTTCGGAAATTACAGCCAATTATGCTTATAGGTGGGCTTAGGATGTACTTGATGTGCGCGCGGTGTGACTCTAGACTAGTGTGCGTGGGCAGGCTTCGCTCCGTGTCGCACAGGTAGAATGCCAGAGCGTGAAACTCGTCCCCATCAGGACATCAGGTGAAAGGAGACCAGAAAGGATATGAGAAAACCAAGGTGAAATGACAGAGCTTGCGACACATCCCTGCCAGGATGCCAGGTGAAAGGAGACCAGAAGGAATATAAGAAAACAAAGGTGGTAGCAGACAACATGCTTGAGGGATCATCCAAGATGGAGAACTTGGAAGGCAAGAAAGAGGAAAGGGTGAATTTAAAGAAGACCGGAAGGAATATGAGAAATCCTCCCCCCCCCCAAGGGGTAGAATTGGCGGGATACAGTAAGCAAGGAATATGAGAAAAAAACCCAAGTGATAGAAAGGACGGGAGACAGGAAATAAGGGAGACTGGAACTAATATGAGATAACTCTTCCAAGGGATTAAATATACAAGAGAGAGAGAGAGAGAGAAAGGGACAGGAAGGAATGAGGGAGAATGAAAAAAAAAGACAAGAGAGAAAATAAAGGAGACCGGAAGGAATATGAGAAAACTTCAAGCGATAGAGCAGGCGAGGGAGAACGGGCTGGGTGAGAGAGACTGGAATGAATGAGAATAGTTGCATGTCAGGGCAATAAACTGAAACATTCTTCAGACATAATGGATTGTGCAGACATGGAATAACAGAGTGTGAATGTTAGGGTCACTACTCCATTCCTCATTCCGAAAAAAAGCATCACTTAGTTACAATTGGGGACCATGCTATTATCGGACTGAGTGACTCATAAAAAATTTGGTACGGATGCAAATTCGGGACATTTTGGACGTTTTTGAGGAAGAAAAAGGAAATTCTAATGGGAAAAAGGAAACAAAGGGAAAACCAAGATGGCCGCCGTGGCTCCTCGGCTCCAGGCCAGGACGCCAGTTAACGCAGAAAAATCTATTTCTAACTACTCACGGACAAGTCGAACGGCGGCATTTGGTGAGGATATGCTTCGCCATGTTTTGCAAGAACCGTATGTAAGCTCACGGGCTGTGGGCCACGGTGTGGGTGTTAGCCATTCAATGATCCTGCGAGTCCTGCACGTGAACCGTATTTAAACCTACCACGTAAGGAAGGTTCACGTTCTTAGCGAACGTGATTATTTGCAACGTGTTACATTCTGCGAATGGTTCCTCCAAGAAAACAATGTGTGTCCAAACTTCATATCGCCGGTGGTTTTCACAGATGAGGCCCATTTCTAAGAATGGGATCTTTAACCGGAGGAACATCCACGTCTGTGCACACNCCGGTGGTTTTCACAGATGAGGCCCATTTCTAAGAATGGGATCTTTAACCGGAGGAACATCCACGTCTGTGCACACGCTAATACCTACGACACGCACATCATGGGCAATGAAATGCACTACAGTGTCAACATGTAGGCCGTCATTGTGCCTTATTTGCTACCCGACCGCCTCAATGAAGTCAGCTACCTGATGTTCCTGCAGTATGTATTGCCAGAGTTGCTGGAATAAGTAACTCTTGCCATCCGCCTCATAATGTGGTTTCAGCTTGGAAGGGCACCACCACATTTTCNGAGTTGCTGGAATAAGTAACTCTTGCCATCCGCCTCATAATGTGGTTTCAGCTTGGAAGGGCACCACCACATTTTCTGCTGCCGTACGCAGTCATCTTGACGTGACATTTTAGGCCGCTGGATTAGCAGAGGTGAGTCCATCCATTGGTCAGCCCGATCGCCAGACTTGACTCCGCTGGATTAATTTTTATGCCGTCATGTCAACTCCCTGGTCTACAACGCGCTTGTGACTAGAGAGGAAGATCTGGTCGCACGTGCGATAGCCGCATTTGATTCTGTAAGCGCCATACCAGACATTAATGAACGCGTTCAGGCCAACCTGATCCGCCATTGCCATTTGTGTTTTGAAGTTGGGGGACGGCAATTCGAACAGTTGTAAATACTGCCATTAATATATTCGTACTACGTACACATGTGTGATTTAATACTTCTATCTGCACTCCGTTCCTTGATACCTACGCTTGTCCTCAATTACATTAACCAATTCATGTGACGCGGGTGGCAGATATGTTGCCTACCACCGCAGGGCTACACCACACATTCAAAATTTTGAGTGGTGTTTTCTCGAAAACGGTTTTCGGAGCGAGTTCGGACAAGAGGACCTTTTGTCTTCATTTTTCCAGGGTGGGTCATAATGTCACTCGACGTTTTCTTTACCATTTAATGTTCCAAAATTCCCTGTAGAAAGAGTCTGAATACTCCTTCTTACGCAATGAAGGGGGACGATCTTACAAACCAAATATACACTGAATTACGTTCTCCGATTCGTAAAAAACCATAAAAATGTTGGTCACTTCATCTCAAGTACTTCCGGCAATATTTAAGCAGATGCATTTGGAAATTCGATTTTCAACACCGCGTACCTCCCTTGATATTCACAACATGATAATGTTGTCAATGTATACACCACGTTATTTTCCACCTTCTGGAGTTCTGGAGTTAAGCACATGAATTCTGGCACACGTTTTATTTACCATTGGAAAGTAGGCTAAAAAGAAGGGGAATCTTACACTAGAAATATTTTCTATTCTATCTTATAAAACTTAGATTTAATACCATCGGAAAATCCTCTAACAAGACATAATACTAAATAAAACTAATTCTCAGATGATGTGTATGATTGTGTGAACGTGATGTGGGTAAATATGTTGTGTCACGTTTCAGGATACCAGCCACTACCCGCTCCCGTATGTGCAGCTGAATCACACTCGCCTGCTACGCCGGAGGAGTGGTAGAAGGGGATTTTAGAGCCACGTCCGTCACATTTCGGGGCAAGTTCGGGCGTCGTGACAGACAACGTAGCCTCGTGGTCGGAAAGTTTAAGAATGAACTTGCTTTTCCAATATACGTCCATACACCGATGAGTGTTATATTTTGCTGAGAAAGCTAAGCCAAATATGGAGAGAGTGAGCGAATATTTAAAGTCTAGGCTTCGTACACCCGAATGAGCAGAGTTACCGCTAGGCGCGCCTGTTGAGTGAGTTAAGGAGCGAGTGCAGCGGAATTCGTGGTTGATGACTTTGCTACATATTCGCAGAATGTTGCTAGACATTTTGTAAATATGTAGAATGTACCGGAAAGTGGGTAAAGAGAATATTCACGGAAATGCACCGACAGTCTACGAATACAGCACAGCCATGGAGAACACCCGGAGTGCCTAGACGAACACGGGAGCGTGTGATCTAACAATGGGGCAGTACGAAGGCGGAAAGGTTTATGCGAGATAACGATTTAATTTAGCGTGGTGTGATATAAATGTTTTGAATATTAATCTATTATTTTTGCTAGTGAGATATTCCAAATTTCTTTTTTCTTCTTTGTAATAATTGTAATGATTGTTTTACTGTTGCAATTTTCGTTGCCGTTGCAGTAAACAGAATATTACAGAGAGAGAGAGAGAGAGAGAGAGCGTGCGAAGGGGGGGGGGGATATGTATCTATTTTAAAATTAAAAGGTATTTAAAAAATTTAATTTGGTATTTAATGTAGTAACATTTACACCTTAAAAGTAAAAATATGACATCTCCTGAACAAGGTTATACCCAGAGATATGTAAATGCATGCTCGTTACAACGTACGAATAAGAGCAATTATTTAGAATTACGGGATTATTATTAAGTGTTCTTCAAAGTGTTAACCGATACTTTCTTTTGGGTCTGCAAAACATAAGTAGTCTAGAATCATATATTAAAGTCAGTACGTTAGAACATGATTAATGTGGTTTATTAACATATTCACCTTATTATAACAATATAATCCCGAGGGAGGTGCGATGAGTTGTCTACTAACACAATATAACGATAACTTAGAATTAAAACCTCGTATCTCACATTTTCGCAAAAATTACTTTTAGATACTATTGGTTGGAAAACATAAATATAACATTTTAAAATTCTCCAAATGAATAGAAGGGTATTTTTTTTTTTAGTTTGTAGCAAAGAAAAATGTGAGATACGAGTTTTTCCAACCAACAGTATCAGAAAGTCATTTTGGCCATAAATGTGGTATACGAGGTTTTTATTCTCAGTTATCGATAAACTTACATTCATAACCAGTCAACACACTCTAAGAACACTTTATTTGCTGCAGCACATGTTTTGTTACAGAGCAAGTTTACCAGAAATTCAATTTTAGTTTCATTTATATATTAATGACAATGACGACCATTGCGTTGTCGATACAACAGTTCAGCAGTATCCTATGTGATACACTCAGTTGCTGTATTATGAAGGTTAAACCATTATGNCGTTGTCGATACAACAGTTCAGCAGTATCCTATGTGATACACTCAGTTGCTGTATTATGAAGGTTAAACCATTATGCAGATGATCTACAGAATTAGTTATCTGGTAACGTGATATTTAGAAAGTTTCGTTAGATAATAAAAATTATAATGAATAAAAGAAAATTTTCATATTACTTAATATTTTCCTTTGGTGTATAGCAGCATTACTTTACTGTTGACAAAACAGGCTGAAGAAAATTTTTTTTCGCAATAAATAAAATTAATATTGCCATAAAAAACATGTTTAAAGAAAGAAATAGATAAAAGCAAACCTNCGTTGTCGATACAACAGTTCAGCAGTATCCTATGTGATACACTCAGTTGCTGTATTATGAAGGTTAAACCATTATACAGATGATCTACAGAATTAGTTATATGGTAACGTGATATTTAGAAAGTTTCGTTAGATAATAAAAATTATAATGAATAAAAGAAAATTTTCATATTACTTAATATTTTCCTTTGGTGTATAGCAGCATTACTTTACTGTTGACAAAACAGGCTGAAGAAATTTTTTTTTCGCAATAAATAAAATTAATATTGCCATAAAAAACATGTTTAAAGAAAGAAATAGATAAAAGCAAACCTNTTTTTTTTCGCAATAAATAAAATTAATATTGCCATAAAAAACATGTTTAAAGAAAGAAATAGATAAAAGCAAACCTAACTTTCTCTAGCTTTCCCTTTGAAATAAAGAAATATTTTGCTAGCGTAAATAAAACAGCGCTAAAGAAATTTCTTCTTTGCTACACAGAAATCTTTGAACGTATTTTTTTACAGTGCGTTTACTTGGTATTCCAGTCCAGGGCGTGGTGTTCATAAGGAGTCTCAATAGTCCTGGTCACAGAATATGTATGTGAATACACATAATTGAAACGGCGTGGTTGTTCCTTGGGTTTCGGCGTATCCTCTCGCTGATTGGATGCGTGAGATTCTGGAAGAGACCTTGTGTCTGGTTACTGCGTGCTTTAAAATATTCCCTTTTGGCTGAGCTGCCGGCTGTGAAGTCAGTTACCAGACATTGATTGGCGAACAGTGTTATGTCATGCCGCTGGCCAGTGACGTTATTTTGTCGGCCTATACAAGGGTTGCTGAAAAAATTATCGATATATCGATATTATGATATTATATCAACAATATATCGATATAAATCGTCCATATAACTCAACGATATTTTATCGAAATCAATATATATTTACAGGTATCGGAAATAAATATTTTTAGAATGCTTCTTAAATAAACTCTGTTCTGAATTCAAAAATGCATTAAAAAAATTCTTTATTTACTTTGCCAACATGCACCCAAAACCGGTGCCACATATTTCTGCAATAATTCGTGTCTTCAATGTGTAATATTTCAAAAAATTTTACATTCGTCAAGTCCTTTCGTATATTAACAAATATATTTCTTCCGATAGATCGTTTCGTAAAACGATACTTACTGCTGTCGTTTTCGGTAAAAGTGAATGTAAAATTTGTGTATTCTTAATTACTCTGTGTCTCGACCACGGACGCCGTTCATAACGTCTCGTATCACTTTTCCCTGGAGAGTCGAGTTATGGTCGGGAGGGAGCGTGAAGTAGCCGTTAGATGGAACCTGACTGGATATCCCGTGGGTGGGCAATACCGAGCCACCAATCAGCGGCGCGGTCTGGCACCGGCTTCCGCCAGGCGACCGCAACGCCCGCCAAACTGCTCTCATTAAACTGCAAATAGTCGGCGCAATTAAAACAGATCCCCGCAGTGCCACGCGCCCATCGCGATCTGCTCTCCCCCATCCCCTCTGCCGCCTTCTATTCCTTCATAAACAATGCCCGGGTCCAGCTCCAGCTAGTGGCTTCTAGCGCAGGGAGGGGACAAGAGGAGTCGGTCGAGCGGCAATTATTACAGCGCGTGAATAATGCGTGATACGTGCCCCGCTCGTGATACGCAATACGTTAAGGGAAATTGGTGAAAAGGGGGGACAGAATGGCACGTATAAAAACCGCAGTCTGCGANCGTGATACGCAATACGTTAAGGGAAATTGGTGAAAAGGGGGGACAGAATGGCACGTATAAAAACCGCAGTCTGCGAGATAACGTTGGCGCCGCGTGACCTCGGGATCGTCGTACCGTATTATTGGTATCAGGAACAATAAGATTAGATGCACACCACGCAGCGACAACACTGAGGCGTAGATACGGTAACAACACACATCACAACACATCATATTGGACACATTTTCATGACGTATAAATTAGGGTATATGAAGGACTGCGGAACGTACATCCCTGCTTAACGGTCCTCTCCTCCACCTAGAACGGCTGCGGTGGCCTAGTGATCAACCTAAATACCTTCAACCACGGCGAACAGAGTTCTATCTCCAGTGCGGTCATACCCGGATTTTTGCACGGGGGAAACATGGCAGACGTTGCCACTGATTGGCTGGTTTTCTAGTGGTCCACGAATTTACTCCAACCCCAGCATTCAGCCACTGCTCAGTTTCCACCTCACTTCACACCCGTCATCACTCTTGACCACGCTGTTAGGAACCGATCAAAACCCCTACACACTTCACTACTTTAATATCAAGTCAAGTTAACGTTGTGCCAACACAAAATTTACTTTAATTTTGCTGTAAGCATTTACCTACGACGACTAATAACACACATTTATTTGATATTACTCCAAAACAAAAAACCACTAAACACAAGTGTTAATATTAATGGAATACTTTTTCCCCCACAACAACATGAGCAACACATTTATGTTAACATTGTTTATGCATTACCTAACACTCCTACAAAAGTACACCAGGGGATTGATTGACGAGTGATTTTGCGGTACTTTTCGTGCAATAAAGACTTCCAGACCCCAGGAAAGAAGGACTGAGAAATGTTTAACCAATTATACGTAGAAACAGTGGGTTATCGCGGAAAAATGTAATGTTTCTTAGTATTATACGTACTGTGCACATTTCAAACCATTTTCTTTCAATTTTTTTCCCAACGTATGTATGAAGATCCTTTCCCATTTCAATGGCTCAGTTACAATTCTGAAATTCTAAAACTGAACATTTATGATTAGTCTACAACGTGCCCAGCCGAGTCGAATATGCATCATCCAATGATTAAAAAAAATCAGGACGCTACAGTCGTTTGGAAGTTACGTTGGCTCAAAAAGTTCTTGTGATTAATGTCCAGTCCCTATAGTTACAAATGTGTCAAAAAATATTGCAATTAAACATTCATGTTTATAAATTTGGTTTATTTGCATTAAAAGTAAACGCGCACCGTGAAAAGAGTTATAACAGCACGTGTGTGCAGTGAAAGTGTACTTATTGTGTAAACGGCCAGGGTTTAGGGCCCCACAAAGGTGACATTTTGTGTTGGTTAATAACTCATAATTGATAACATCAGAATTTATTTCTAGACAATTCACCTGCTGTACACATAAGGTAGCAATAGTTATTTGGTGAGTGATGAGATTTGTTCCCTGTGATAATTATATAGTATGAGGGCATTTTCATGCAAATAAGCGGAAATCAAAGACATGTTTGATCTGCAATAGTTTGTTGCAGATTAACAGATAAACGCATTATACAAGGTACCATATCACTGCAGAGCTCCCGATCTCTCTCTCTCTCTCTCTCTCTCTCTCTCTCTCTCTCTCTCT
>NQII01004505.1:85063-202110 GCA_002778355.1 Clitarchus hookeri
TGTAATAACATCTTCCACGAGAAAGAAATTCTCACAAACTTGCCGTGCGGGAAATGCGCAGCAAACTGTTGCTTTTGGGCGATTGTTTTCGTATTTCGGTAGAACGCGTGGTTTCTCCATTCCGCATGCACTGATGGACTATTATTTACGTCCACTTTACACACAAGATAAATGTTGATTCATGACTAAAAATAACACCGAAAAAAATTCTTCAGTCATTTGTTGTTCCTGCAAATCAATGGCTGTGATGGCACGTATCACTTGCTGTTCAGGCTTTAGGGTCTGCACCAGCTATACGGTACTGTCACATTCGTAGCTGCTATATATAGTACATTCACGGTTACTTCCAACTTTTCTGAAGCCCTGCTAAAGTTCTACTTCCAAGATATTCCTCCGCCTCATGCAAACAAAAGTTACGGAACTACACCAGAGGGCCAACGCACTGCATTCGTATGCACTCGGTATAATGATTTTTGCATAAGCACTTTCCCTTACTAGGCATTACCAACACACATACTTTCTCTCTGCCTAGATTCATATTAGTTATAAACAGTATATTGTCATTAATAGAGAAAATATAGCCTGAAATAAAGTTCAATTAAACCAAAAATTTTGTATTTTTATGTTAAAACAAGAATAAAACCCTTGTGATAATAAGATAATTAAGAACAAGCAAGTACGTCATACAAAGGGTAATTTATCAAAGGTATGATTAAAAAAGAGTAAAGAGACCGTAAACAGACTATATATACACTCCACATTGTCATTCGTGACATTTATAGTCTCACGGCTAGCTCCACGCAAAGAATTTTTCTTTAGATTTTGTGAAAGAACTCACTCAAACCCGTCATANTTATAGTCTCACGGCTAGCTCCACGCAAAGAATTTTTCTTTAGATTTTGTGAAAGAACTCACTCAAACCCGTCATAATTTATTGCGTACGATACACTCGAACGTCGTGTGAATTTTTTATGGTAGGTCTCCCGTTTCCCGGAATGGTCACACCACGTCCAATTTGTTGGCGGAACAACCGCTTGACTGTATCTACCGAATTGGCTTCGGAAAGTTTTAGAACAACCTTAACTTTTTAGAGCCTCCAAAATTTATTATGGTGCTGCCATGCGACCCAGTGAGGCAACANGAATTGGCTTCGGAAAGTTTTAGAACAACCTTAACTTTTTAGAGCCTCCAAAATTTATTATGGTGCTGCCATGCGACCCAGTGAGGCAACAAATTTTAACTTAAAAGTAAAAATTTCTACAAATGCTTTTCATCACATGAAAGATAATAACACGCAATTTTGCCTATATTGTCGTACAAATCAGGCAAGTATTAGATATTATTTGATATACACTCGGTTTTATAGGCAAAAAATGTATACAAAGATATATGTAATGATTCTACAATCCTGTGAGAATGAGTTTTAATCAACTTTCTAAAACTTGGTAATACAGGTAAAACGTGCATCCTTTACCGTATTTAGATTTCTAGAAGACGATGGATTAAGGTAACAGCTCCTACAATACAACTTTAAGTTATGAGTCTATAGCGTATTTAAGTAGCCACATTCGTGTATGGTTATGATTTTTGGGTTTGGAATCGTGGGTCAGACGCTGTATTTGTTCATCTTCGTATGAGATGTAGAATGTTCTCAAATTTGTAATGTTATATGCATTTTTGATTTTTGGTTTCGTGGATTTCGATTTGCTAGAGTTTCATTTGTAATTTTGGTCGTGTGTATTAGGCTGTTGGTCATTGTTCTTCCCGGAAAAGATATGTCTCCATATTTCGGGGACCACTTTGCTCCTAATAGCGGAAGTAATTTTAAACACCTGTACAAGCCGGAAAAAAAGTTGTGGCAGCTACATATTATTTGTGGAACTTCGCCCTTCCAAACATTTTTGTCGCAAAAACGAAATTATTCTTTAGTGCCCGCTAAACTGTTTTTTCTAGTGGTTACGAAAATCGAGCTTATTTTTAATCACTATCAAACGTAATAGTTTAGCTTTCCCAAAAAAATTATTGCTGTGAACTTTCCCCTAATTTTTTTAAAAATGAACTAACAAATCTCTTGTGGTCAAATAAAACTGTAATGTAACCGACTGTTGTGCAGTTATACATTTAGATGAGGAATGCAACTGAAAATTGTTAAAGAAAATATCATCCATAATATTTTGTAATCCGTCGCATGTACACTTTCCCAAGGAAGTTCAAAATTTAATAATCCTTGATGGTAAAAATACATTTCAGGCAGCATATTTTGCTATTCTGTCTGAATAGTGAAAGAAGATACTTATCAACGTTTGGGTTAACGTTTCAAAAAATAGAAAAATATTTAGATTGGTGAATTAAATAATTGTTTATGTTTAACGAAATTGATATGTCTGTAGAGTTGATTTAAAAGAATATTTGGTATTTAAGTATATTTAATTGACCCAAATTATTTCATTGAAAAAGAAGCAGCTTCAAATGGATCAAATAAATGTAATTGTATTTCAGATTTAGTTTAGCCAGCAAAATATATTATAGCGCAAGTATACTGTTGTATGACCATGTAAGCGAGTATTTTGCTGGCTATTAAAAAAGGTGAAGGTGTTCTTGTACGCTGTCTTCCGCGATTACATTTACTTAGTTGTAAAACAGCTGAGAAAACGTGTCAAGGATCAGTGACTTTTTGCGGAGTCATGTGTTGTTCATATTATATTTCTAAATACTGTGGCAATGTTTGATTCTCATATTTTATTAACGATAGTTCGAAATGGTTTTGCAGACACACGAACTACATTCTTACAGAGATGGAGCGACCGAATTCTGACATATGCACAGGAAAAAAGGAAAATGAGTTTTTTTTAACCATTTACCAGTTTAGTGAGTCCGAGGGCTGCACACAACACCTGCACTATCTAAACACCGTTATCTATCAGACATTTAAATAGAGGTGCTATCCCGTATCGAAACTTCTGTGGTGAGTTAACTCATCAGCTAAGTGACTGGCGTAATGACGTGTGTATGGCTGGCAATTTGTTCGGGCAGCTTCTGACTGGTTGATTGCTAAGAGCTGATTTGTGTAATCGTCATGCTACTAATAGGTCTACGTGAGATCATCTTTTCGGGGTGAGTTGACGAAGTTCGTGATATACAGAGCACTCTTGTTTCTGTCAAATCATCTATTCTGTATCAGTGTCAATCGTTCTTTCCCTGGTGTTCTGTTGGAAGACCAACCTAATTTCTTTCACCTTACACGTGAATCAATATTTATTTTTCATCAATTTTTTAATTACTATATTTAATGACGCTGCTTTATCTAAGATGGCTACTCGGGAGAAGGTCCTTACAAACTAAAGTTCACCATGCTCAACACTTACTGATATTCAAACACATATTTTAGTCAGTTATTCCTCAGACGTCAGTTCCTTATTGGTTACGTTTGTATTTCTAGCCTAGAGTCCTCCTAGAAGAGTTAAACATTGGCCATGTGCACTTTCCAAGTATGTAATAGATATTTCTGTCCTCTTCGTGAATTTTTCTGCAGATTGTGATTATTTCCAATTGTGCGTTGCATATAATGTTCGTGAATATTTCCTTACAATTGTCAGGTGAATTTTCCAAAAGATTTAAAATATTTTAATGTAGCGAAAATATTTAGCGAAGCCGCTGGAAAATGTAGTGAAGAAACGAGCCAAATTTCAAAATGCATTTGCTTTTGTGAAGCATAACATTGTTTTGGCGACCTTTTTTGTACGTGACAGCGCTTGTAAATTAAATGCCCCCCTCGTATATTGTAAACGCGTTCATGTAAATCAGTGCAGTTTCAATAGCGCTGAGATTTAATCATTTCCCAAATTGTACTGATCTGTTTTGTTTCATTTTTAGTTTCCCGTAATGAATTTTCGAAACAAACGTACAATGCGAATTGAAAATATGTTAAACCTTGTTCGGAAATACTGTTCTACATACGTACATGAAAAGAAATAAACTCTTGTTCTTGTTAACAGGTTTTAACGTTGGCTTATATAAATATATTATTTTAAATTTAATTTAATTTCATTGTAATGTTATTCCTTTTTTATTCATAATACTGTTTTTCTCATTAAATAAATATATTCCGGGTATTAAAAGATATTCTCTTTTTTAGGCTCTGTTATAAACTTAAAACAATAATTTATGGAACACGTATTTAAGGAATTTCAATAATATTCATGCTTACCATAACGAAGTATTTGTGTTCAAAAATTAAGTAGAATTTTCGCAAAATTTAAGATTGTTTTTAAACACTAATTATCACGTAACTGTTGGAACAAGAACTTGCAAACAGTTCGAATGCAGACTGGGCTTTTGTGTCACAAGTAATTTTGTAAGTATATTCTCGAGAAATTCCATAAAAAGGGAAACGGAACATCACAGTATTGTGATATTCATTCTTGTATTCCTACACTTAGAATTTACAGAGTCGGTCAACGTTGTTTGTCGCAGGACTTGGTGTACGCAGAATCTGTATAGATACGCTGCTTGAGAAGTAACAGGCCTGTAAGCTCAAGGTTCGAATGCAAACAGTGCCCAGTTGTTTCACGGTAGTAGCGACTGAAGAACAACTGAGGGTGCGATTAAAGCATTTTGCCTTAATTTTTAACTATAGTCATGGGCGTCACCTCAATTTTTTTCCAAGGGGGTCATAGGAATTTTGAACAAATTTCTTTAATTACAACTTGGTTTTACCCTATATACTTGCAACAATAATCCACGACTTTCAATGTGGTTATTCGGAAAGTAAGGTCTGATTTGTTATAAAACATAAACCATTACACATTTGTTCAAAAACGGTTTTTATTAAATTCCTTACATGTTTCTCTATTTTTATACATAGTTTCCATATTTGTTAAAAATTTGTCATAATGTTGTACAAGCTTTTGTACGCCTAAGTCATAGACATCTGCCGCCTGCGAGGATAACCAGTCTATAACTGCTTCTTTCACCTCGTGTGGCAATCTTCTTTAAAAATTGATCACCTTTCTTATTATATCGGTTCAAAAAATCATGAGCACAAGCCATTCTTTGCCTTTGGTGTTCCTCAGTAAGCAGCCCGCGAACCCAACGTGCACAAAATTTTTGAAATTGCAAATTTTCAGAGACAATTTTGTGCAAAGTTGCTCTACACACATTCCGAAATTCCAATGCTAAAGTGGAAATTGTGAATCGCCGGTCTTCGCGCATCTTTTCGTCCACAGCTTTGACCAAATCTTCTGTGATCACTGATAGTTGGCCTGATCGCGGTTCAGCGTGGACATTTTCCAGTCTGTCCTTGAAAGCTCTCATCCACTTACGCACTTTGCTGTCACTCATCGTATTGGGGCCATTCACTTGAATTATCTGTCGATGAACTTCCACTGCTGAAACGTTCCTTGCTGTCAAAAACAGAATCACTGGCCGTATTTCACAGTCACGGTTGGCGGGCTGATCAATTGTTTTAAACATTTTGAACTGACACTGTAAACAGCATTCTGCAACAATACCAATGCAAATGGCATCGTTTGACGAGCAAGGCATGCCGGGAGTAGGTGCGCATGCGCGTTACAATGTTTGCGCGACATTCGATTAGTTACGGCGATTCGGACCTTACTTTCCGAATAACACTCGTAATAGTAAACATAAATGTGCAAACAAATATGAAAATAAAATTATGGAAAACCAGGAAGAACTCAATTACTGCTACCAGCAAAGACTTGCATTTTGAAGTAACGTCACTAATTAGCAATTTATTTGTTATAAAAATTTTATTTCACATTTCATAGGAAAGATACAGTTTCCAGGGGTGGGCAAGTGCCACCCCGCTTACCCCCTTGGTACCTCCTGCTGACGCCCATAACTATCGTCGATATCTATGATGTAGATGATTGGACGTGAGCTTGTGGCAGAGTGGTCGTAGGTTGGAATACCGAGATTTCGAGTAAGACCTGAGTTTGTGTTTCGTTTTTAGAGTATTCGTATTCATTGCGTATGCTGCCCAATAATACCCCGATAAGTTATACGGCATAATACAGGATCGTTTACAAGCTGAAAGTATTTTGAGATGCGCACCTTCAGTTTATAGCATTTGTTGCTCGCAGCCTGCAAGCTCGAGTGAACGTTGTGCAATACGGCATACAGATATTTTGAAATAATTATCTTTATGCATTCGTGTACATGTAAAAATGTATGGCCTCCCGATACCCTTGAAATTATCATACAGCCAAGTCTTTTAGCGCTAGCATGTCGATAGAGTTTTCGCTGTAGACTACAACTTTTTGACAAGCCCAACATTGGTCATGATTGAAAACTTTAGTCGGGCATGACACGGCATATGTAAAACGTATCTGTAGCAAAGTCATATGTGCCTACAAACATTATATAATTATATTAAGTGACACTGTATTATCTTTTCAATGCTGTCAAGAACTCGATGTTAAGAGCAGCCCAATTATCTGCACTCCACTCACCCCTCTCTTCCTTTCTATGCTGAACTGAATGAGTTTGAGGCAAAGGATTTGCGCGATATAAGAGTCGTCTAAAATTGATCCGTTCTCTTATTTTGGTGTTTGTTGTATAACGTACTGCATGTGCCACCACTCACCAACGTTTACGCTCGGCGATTTTGTGCAGTCACTTATGTATATAGGTCACAATTGTATGCTCGAGGAAAAAAGAGGAGCAATCACAAACGATAGCAGTAATTTACAAAATTATGACGAATATGTGATTCCGGAGTTTAACTTACGGAAAGTAGGAACAAAATTATAATTTAGAAACGAAACCCCGCCATCGGAGCATTACCTTGAAAATGATGTCCATGGTGCGGTAGCAACAGAAGGGCGGGTCAAGAAGTATGGACAGAGGGCAGGACTCGGGACCATCGGGATGGCGTTTTCTTATATCAGCAGCTCATATCAGGTTGGCAAGCGATCCACATTAGAGTAGGTACGTTTTCTCCGTTTCCGCCCATTATATTTCTATAAACATCCTGAACAAATTCCAAATGCGTGTTCTCACCCCGCGCGGTCACTATGCAATCTATTTCCATGTGACATGAAAATGCGTATATGCGTTTTGGTGGGACCGGCAAATGTCAATCTATATGAGTTGGATACCTGGCGCTCAGGTTGTTTGGGTCATGATACAGGAATTCCAAAGTGAAGAGATCCCCACGTATGGAAGAGGTAATCACTTGTATTACTGATGGTGCGGCGAGTTCAATTGATGAGTGAATGACCTGTAATGGGCGAAAGCCGTGTACCGCGATTTTGGTGAGATACCACCGGAGAGGAGAATGGTACATTTTATGAAATTATTTGCCAATTTACCATAGCGAGAAGCGCGTATGGTAAAGTTATTTCTTATACATCCATGGTAGCATTTCCATATTTGCTCAGGGAACAGTCAAATGCGTAGGGAAATTCCCATATTTTGTATAGTAGTAAAAATAAACGTTACTACATTTGCAGTTTTATGTGTGGTGCTATTTCCATGAATAGTCCAAAATTAATTATAGTTGCAATTAATAATTTAAAAAAATTCGATATATAAACAAAAACATTATTTTCTTAATGAAAAATTAGTTTTTAAGCAATGTTGAAATTCTCAAATGAAAACACTGGCAAGTTCAGCTTGCACACACACATACACACAGACATGATCATGGGTGGACAGCCAACATGTTATGGGGTGCAAGGTTTGACTGTTCCTTGCTGGCACGCGGAGCAATACTCACCTGCGCCCCTTGTTTGAAGAGTTAGGAGACTATTAGCCAACCTGTAATTGATGTAAGACTTTGGCTGGAGATGCTTTTGACTGTGCGCGCAGGAAAGGCAATATTCCTTTTTCGTGTATCTGGGATAAGGTGCTTCAACTTGTGTTGGCAGTTGGCCAGGATGCAATCGCACCGTCATGATCTGACAAACCCGCAGATTCCAGTAACACCGTAGGCAATCAGTTCGGCCTCACCGGAGGTATTGTTTGGTGTCCTACACACTGTGTCTGACTCGTAGGAAGTGGTTATACGCTGTATGCTGGAAGAGATCATGATGGAAATCCTATTCCTAATCATCGGTAATGCGTCGAGCAGCGTCAGTTTGTCCTGGACATGCATATGCGGTATTCGTAGCGCCTCTACCGATCTACGTGCGTGACTCTGTACGCATGTCTCAACACTTGTGGGAGCATCCTCTCGTGCAAATTGGTGAACGATATTGGAGCTTTATTGTCTTGTCAACAAAAGTATAACCTGGTAGCACCTTATCTGACAAGGCGTGATATACTGTATATTTCCTGCTAAATTAGCAGCCGGTCGAATGGACAATAAGAGCGCCGCGAGAAAATACGAACCTACAGCTATACATGTAGATGCACAGATGTATGTAGCGAATATATATTTGATAGTCAAATGTGTAAATCTATCGAAAATGATATATCCGTTTGAAAATATAATTCAAGTCAGAAATGTAATTATCAAAGTATAAAGTTACAAATTTTAAATTGTATTATTACTATTTTTTGTATTTTTTTTATCAACATGGCAACATTCATCCAGCAACTAATCACATCACATAGTACTTATCAAATGGAAGCATGTACTGTGTAGCCTACATATTGGTCACAGACACTGTAAACAAGTCCTGTTGTACTTACATGAAACACAGAATACCACTGCAACTATGTTCACTGATATATATTATAGGTAACACAATAAGTATAATATAAATTGTTGTCTGCCATCATGATACATCACAGAATTGTCATGTAAATGGCAATTGTTACATATAGATAGCGGATGCAGTTATTGTATTAGTGAACAGTGTCGGAAAAAACTGTTGATGGCGCATTACAAGTACACTGTGTGCTGCTTGAGTGAGAAATTATCAATTGAGGGAGGACACAGTAATACCTGTCTGGTTTCTATTTAGGTTGCTTTTGTAAATAGTTGCCAACTTTTAAGTTTTTGAATTGAATAATGTTTCATTGCATATTATTTCCCACAGTTTCCTATATTTAAAAACATTTATTAGTTGAGTTCATCTTAAGTGATGATGTAACTGCAAAAATTAACACACCTGAATCAAGTGCACTTTTCTTGTGCATATAAATTTATTGAATGTGAATTTTTCGTGTGTGGTAATAAGCATGGACTATGATTGGCTATACATAGATTTTCTTGTAGGGAAATTTAATTTTGTAGAGTTCCTGTCTGCTGAGAGTGTTACAGCTTTTTTCGATTCTAAGAAGTCCAAGTACATGTAAGGTATTCATCTTATATTGTTACTGATTAGGTATGTGTTTTGTTTTTACAGTTGTACAGGATGTCCACCCACAGGGAAAACAGGGAAAAGTCAAGGAATTTCACGTGACGGGGAAAAGTCAGGGAAATGTTAGTGAATTTTCACTTGGGTCAAGAAAAATGTAAATAATTGGCTACTCTGCGAAAGTTGTTGGTTGTGTGAGTACAGGATAGTGCAATTATAATCATATAACATTTGAAGATTTAACTTTCAAGGTTGTGAACTGACAATAATAAATTTTTGCTAAGTAACATAGGGCCCATACGTTCACAATAAAAGTATTTAAGTGTTTGTAATGGGCACTCGTGTAACGTCAATAGCGTACTGTATATCGCGAAAACTGTAAGATGGGTTGTATAAAATGTTGGCCCCGCTGGCTTGGTCTGATACAGTATAATTTAATTCAGATTCGCTGATAGCATATTTCTTCTGTAAGCAGTGGGAAAATTTAGTATTGGATGGTTTCGTTCCTGAAAATAGACCAGGGAAAATGGCAAGATTCTGCCTCGTAAGCAGGGAAAAGTCAAGTAATTCCAAAATGGAATTTCAGTGGACATCATGGTTGTAGCATGGGTAGGTTTTTGTGGTGTAATTTCCTAGAGTTTTGTTTTGAGGCATCCATAGAGCATACTTTCTCCAAACAAAATGTGTGTCAGTTCGAAATGTTAGGAAGATGGAGTGAGGCAGCCAATATATAATTTTCAATGAAAACAGTTTATTTATCTTAACACATTTAGTTATTTTATACTAAAGATATACGGTTCTTAAAACGCTGAAGGGGCAGAAAATATCCATACTTATAAACGAGGAAAATTTATTAAAAGGGTTACATTTTACATTTGTACAGACAAGGTGTAAAATTAATGAATTTATTTTGCAGGAAACTTCTTAAATAGCTAACTTCTTAAGAGGGTTTCAATCTATCAAACTATGGAAGTTTACCCAAGTAACGAATTCAATAGCTATAAATTAAAAAGTGTAGAGTCTATGTTCTAATTTTTAATGTAAATATAAAACCCTACTTTGCTGAAATTTGAATGTATTAATGAATTTTCGGAAAGGTCACCTAACTCCATGGTTGCTGTAACTAAGTAAAGTGCGATATCCTTCATTATTCTAATTGGTGAGACCATATAGTTTAAGTGTATTTTATGAGTGGACGCTTTACTATTGAATAAAAGTGGTGTAGGCGATAAAACACTGATAGGCATATTGTATTCCGGAGGTCCTGGCTATTGATCATGCTGTTAAAATATGTTTTGTAGTTTGTGAAAGCCAGGGATTAAGATTTTTTATTATTTATTTATTAACGGGCATTAATTTTCTTGTTTTTATTCCATACTAATTTGTACTTTTTCAGATAGAACATGACACTATTCTGCGGAAGTGGATCCGGTTTGGGGAAGCTGTTCTTGCTTCAAAATATACACATTATATTGTTACAGTGGTAAGCGAGAAGTAAAAATTGTCACATGGCCAGTACCCGGTAAGAGGGAACACTGTAGAGCCTCACTTTCAATTTACCTACTTGTATAGTTGTTCTACCGATCTGTTATGTAGATAAATAAACACTGTACAACTTTATACTGTACATGACACTATTTCCCAAGGTAACTATCCAGATTAAGGAATTTTCCAAGAAAAAACTTCCTGGAAAATAGTAAAAATTGACATTGCTTATTACACAGTCCACGAATTTACTAGGGGAGTCACGATATTGGCAGTACATACTACCAAATGAAGTAGTAGGGAGGACCACGAAGACTAGAGAAATTGTGGGTTAAAACACGTAAAATGCACATTAATTTCAAGACAATCTAAGCAACCTTAACTAAACTTCACGATATGTGATTATAGGGGGAGACTGTGCTGAAAAGAGATAGTGTGTTAGCAAAAGTATAAGCAAGCTTACGTCGGTTCATCCGCCCACTATGATTCACCTTTCGTACAGTAAGGTTTAATTTGGTTAGGTTTTCTGCATCTGACATGGCTGGTGGTAGCAGTACGTAAACACTCCAATTTCCACTGTCACGTGCTGCAACACTACACCGTACAATTCACTTCACTATATACACTTTCCATGCTAAAACTAGATGATTATTTACGTTACTCACCCATGCAAGCGGCGAAGATAGTTCCTTTGTGATTTATTGCTGATAACTCACGTATACTCTCGTTTACTTCTATTAAATTTGGGTGAACTCCGCAAACGCTTGTATTTCCGCACAATAATTATATTATAACGCTTGACGTGGAAAAAATTGCACAGAAAAGCTCTTATTTCCGCGCAATACTTCGATTTATCACGTCACATGGAAATAATCCCAAGAAACACACGTTTTAGCACTCGCAAATCAAATTTCTTCACACGGTTAAATTCACTAGTTCTCTGAACTTTCGGACACTACCAGCGTTAGCTGACATGAAATACGTGAAAATTAAACAGGAAGACCAAAATTGTTGCGCATTTGTTTCCTGTCTCTGTGCATTGTTGTTGAACAAATACATCATGGCGATACACATAAACTACAAGAAAACAACGCGTGGGTACGTTTTGTGTACGATATACTCTATTTTTTTTCTACTGCTTATATATTACATAGTAAAATCATCTGTTTAATATCAAAAAGGTAAGCCTTGAAAAATTCAACAGAACTGAACGATGTTCCGATACTGTTTGATTACCGTGGATTATAGCTGTATAACATTAGCGCGTTGGCAAAAACACTTCGTGTGAATAACGTTTTTAAATTAAGGTCTTGTTTCCATAAGAAATCTCGCAATTAACACTATTCAGCGACCCAAAAGAAATATACAGTGTTTGACATAAATTGTATATGTTTTACCGTATACACACCCTGATATTCACAGCCCTCCTCACCATTACGTATCATGGTATATACTGCTAATTACGTAAGCCCCAATGAAATTCCTTTTAAGTGTGATTAGTAATGACCATACATCATTTGAAGTAATTATTTTCCCGTTTTCAGAAAAGACTTTTCTCTGGAAAATTACCGCAGATTTGCCTCCTTGAGATATGTTTGTGAGAGTAAGGCATAGAGTGTAGGGGGCATTATTCTACATTCAAGCCACTGGACTGGCATGTAGGCTTTTTGTGTTGTGCAGCATACATCTATGGAACTGTAAGCAAAGTCTATACTAGTTTTGTGTGCATATAAAATAGTTGATATAAATGTATAAAATTTAAGCAAAGGTATGATTTCCCCACAAAATATAAAACTACTAGAACTAATTTAATCATTAAAAGAACTATCCTATAAAACGTATAAATAATGTTCGTAGAATGCCACATTTTGCAACAGCCCAACAATATGAGCGAAAAAACTTAGACCCTGTAACTTATAACAACTGGTTAAAATTATTTATGTTGCTTTGTTTACATAATTTTCAGATTGTAAGAACAAAAATAAAGATTGTACTAGTATCTATAAAGTATTTATTCACGCTTCCCTCCAAAAGTCAGTTTGTTAAAAATAACGTATTCATCTTTTTATATTTTGATTTTCATCACAGATGCTATTGAGGGTAGCGAAACATTTGGTTGCGGCGGACTAATACTGTTCACATGTGCAGTGCTGTTACTGTTGGAATTTGTATGTTTACAGTATATGTGGTATTCTCTTTATATTGTAGTTTATTTTAATACTTGCACAATCCAACGTTAACGTTATGAAAAATGTAAAATTATCACTTTCCAACATATACTGCGGCATTAAAAATTTTTAACACCCAGTTGAATAAATATAGACAATTTTCGAACCTAAACGAACACCAATTTTAAGCTGTTTTACTTTTAACATCATTAGAAACTATCAAATATAATTGTGACAAGCAGTCGATTATTAGAACGTTCTAAAAATTAATTTAAAAAAAACTACTCCAATTGATTACTTGAACCAACTACATTGTATTGCTTCACATGTCAATCTTACACAATTATCTAGTTTATTTGTGGAGCATTCGATTATTTCTCAATTTCAAATAACTAAAACAATTTTTGCAAAATTTCGCAATTTTGCATACAGGTGTCCTTAAATAAGTGATATACCTGTGCCCATCCTTGTTTTTACTTATAAAATTATTTCACTGTGTAAAGAAATATTAATAAATTAAAGACTGTAGCATTTTGAGATGCAAAATAACATGTCACAATTATGTAATGATTCCATCACAACATGTGATGTAATACCATTAAAAATATACACTGGTTCTTAGTGAAATTTGAAAAAAATAGGCTGTAATATGCTGCACAAACTTGCACAAGCAGTATTGCTGAGCAGAAAACTTCACTTGTTCTCTTTAAAATGTATTGCTTACCCTTTCAGCATTTATGTCAAAGTTTTATTACACAATACTTGTTTTTATTTCCCCCACTAGCACCAGTTTTAGATTTGTGTAGTTTTAACAAATTTTAGGTAAGCTGCCAGTTCTGATTTTGCAAATATTTTCAATTTTCATTCATAGGTCGTTCTTGCTGATGATGGCACTGATTGAGGTATAGGATAATATTTTGTCAGAAGTAGCCTCATCAGTAAATGACAAATCGATCCTCGTAGTGGTTTGGCCAGACGAGTGTGAGTGGTATACTAATGCAAAAGTCAAATAATTTAAATCCGATGGGAGTAGGTAAAGTTTTGTATATATATTTATAGATTAATATTTTTATTTAATTAAATACTTATAGATAAGAACTGTATTGCATAAAATCCATTGACACAAGTGATGGTCTGATAGCTGATAACTGCCATTGGATATCTTAAATATATGCACAGTTATTAACATTTTTCATTGGCACTAATCATCAGCACATCAGTTATGCATTACAACCTGAAAATAATTTTACGGCCGCTGCACATTTAATGCAACACGAACCAGAGGTGCCAAGCATTACGGATTTTCCATAGTTTCTATGATTTACCTGGCCTCACTATGGAATTAGGGGAGAATGGTTACGGTTGTAACAGGGTACGGTTGTAACAACTCGAATATTCGCAAAACTATCCATAATAAGATGAGGGGTACAAGGGGAAAGACACGCGGCTTGCCTGTACGGACCTGATCAGCAGTGTTCCGTCGCCTTCCGAGCGCTTTGTTCGCTTGTAGAGGGAGGCCTATTGTGTTTTGTCACCAAAAAGTAAGTATTTTTGATCGATTTTTCTTGGGTTATTTCGTTAATATTATAATTTACGTTTTGAGATTTTTCCTACGTAATTGGCGGACTTAAGAGGTAAGTACACAGCAATTAGTTTTTTTGTAGGCTATTTTCTCTCGCCTCTGAGACCGATTGACTGGCACNTTGTGGGTATGGTTGTAACATTAGTAATATTTTTTTTTTTACATTGTAGATGCCCAGTAAACGTGTCAGGAAGACATCGAGAGGTTCAAGCGACATGTCACGTTACAAGGATGCATTCGACGAAGTTAAAAGTGGGAGTTCTTTGAGACGAGTAGCAGAGATCTACATAGTTAACCACGTCTCTCTGCTACGATACATACGAAAGACAGATGCCACAAACGAAGGTGCCGCGAGGCAGAAAATACTAGTATGGGATATGCTGCTCATAACCGAGTCCTTCGAAAGATCAAGAACATCTACTCGCTAAATACCTCATCCGTTGTGCAGATATATACTTCGGTCTTTCTACTAAAGAGGTAAGAAAGTTAGCATTTGAACTCGNCCGTTGTGCAGATATATACTTCGGTCTTTCTACTAAAGAGGTAAGAAAGTTAGCATTTGAACTCGCCGTTAAATATAACTTAAAGATACCTCCATTTGAAAATTGCTTTGTTTGATTAAATACTATTTTACTAGCTTCAGATTGTTTATAAATACCACGTTAACTACAAAATGTTAACTTTTATTAAGTGATTAAAGAAGACTGTTTAAAATATTACTATTATGGTGCCATATTAACCTTCAATCATATAAAAGTACTCGCATGCGATTTATTAGTAATAAAACTGATTGAAATGCGTGCATTGTGTATTAATTGTGCATGTTTCAACTGACCCCCATCATTGTTACAACCGTCCTTGGCATGGGGTCAGTTGTAACAGTTGGTACACATTTTGTGAAACGTCTCCTTTCTGGCAACTACTGCATCTAGGCCTATCAGTTTACTATACNGTAACAGTTGGTACACATTTTGTGAAACGTCTCCTTTCTGGCAACTACTGCATCTAGGCCTATCAGTTTACTATACATTGATGACCAATGAGTACTCTTCTATGTCAAGCGACTTATTTGTTGTTTACAGCCAGATTGACAATGCTACAAGCGATCAAAGCAAAATTGGTACAATCGTACCCAATCTCCCTTACGGATGAAATAATGCAGATTTTTTAATTTTTAGTTTTACGAAAAAATTTTTCCTGCATGTCTTATTTAAAGTACACTTGCGATAACAAGTGTTGGAATTGGCAGCGTCATTTGTTGCATTTGNTTTTTCCTGCATGTCTTATTTAAAGTACACTTGCGATAACAAGTGTTGGAATTGGCAGCGTCATTTGTTGCATTTGCATGAAATAAATCAGTGATTGAAAATATTGATAAGTAATGTTACTTAACCGTTGCGGTAGTGAAAACGTCTTTGGTCCACGAAATTGATTGCGGTAATTGTAGCCAAATCAGTTTTTGATACCAGAAGCGAGATTTCAGAGTATCGAACGTGATACCAAGACGTTGAAATGGTGTGTGTTCGTTATGTTATACTGACCGTTTGACGTGTGACGTCTTTTGGAATAGAAACCTCGCTGACCCACTTTGCGAGCGCTTCTTAGTCGACACGTGTCACGAGGCAGGTGGCAGAGCGCGGTTACACGTGTCCTGCGGCTTAGGCCTTCCCCCTTCAAACACCCAACCTCCCTTTGCCTCTAGCAGGCCCGTGAGATCTGTTGATCGCAGAGGTTTCACTAGATATAGAAACGCAGTTCGCCTAAATTCAGAAAACACGCACCGCGGAAGAAATAGCTGATGAGCGGGATAATGGTGCCGAGAACACCCCTCCCCCCTTAGCTAAACAGAGGACAATGTGGAAACGCACCGAGAATAGCTAACAGAGCAAGCCAGGGGCAAAGTGCTACCTTCCCCGCCCCCCAACCTTCAGGAACCAGGGCACGGGTTTTGAAAGGCATTGTTCTGCGTTTCCTTCCACCTCACCCCCTCCCCTAATAATAGAGACACGTGCCGACACTTAATGAGGGAGGCTGGCATGCATAAAAAGCCCTTTACGAGAGAAGTGGGAGGTCAGTCAATTATTACCACCCAGAGACATTAGTTCGAGAGAGCAGTCAGTTGAATATCGCCGCGCAGAGAGAAGTCAACCACGCCGAGGGGGCCGGGGGCACATCGGACCCTCGGCCACGTCAGTGGGTCAGTAGAGCAGCAACCACAGTGAGACGACACCTAGTGCGGACCTGTTTCCAAGGCCGCCCCACACCGCCGGAACTCATCCCCCGCTGACATCATACCAGCACCCACAGCTGAGATAAGTATACAGTACGCCGTCCAGAGAAGCCCCCCTACACCACGAAGTCGGAAACAGTTAATACGAGTAGTCAAATTAGGTACCACACCTCTCAAGTGTTGATGTATGTAGTTTTGGTTTAAACTCCAGACAATATATTCGTCCTTCAAAATGAAACAGCAACCGACTACATTATTGCAAACCCCTTAACCTTCAGGCATCATATAGTCTTTTCCTGGAGACATTAACTACGACACAATAAGCCACCATGTCTCCCACAGTGGCGGTACAGCGTCAAGTTAATTTGGCGCGCAACTGTGGGGCTTTGACAAGCCCATATCAAGTTTATTGACGAATTGATTTAAAACGGATATTGTGAATTGTGGAAGCGTATAATGTGCTAGATACGTATATTAGTATATGACACCCAGAATATATTTGCTTTCAGCTCAAATGGCAGTAGTGTTGCTTTAAGTAAAAGCAATGACAATGAATGGCACACAATCGTGTATAAATAGCAAGTTTTCATTATCACTGGAAAAATCAGCGTAATAGAAGAGGATAAAATGACATGTCTTCAAATCAGGCTTTTATGGTGGCATACACAATCGAAATTTGAAACCTCTATTAGGAAGCACATTTCTATAACCAAAAAATGGTTTCATGTGTGTGTCTCTAACACATGTTGCGAAATGTGCAAAAAAAATGGATGCTTACTACATGCTAATGGTAAAAACACAGTTTTTCTCAGCTTAAAATTATGGCCAGAACAGTTATGTCATGTTTGAAAGCGAAAAAGCAAATCAAACCACAAAAGCCAAAAGGTTTCACTTTGCTTTAGATATTGTGAACATTGGGCTATATGCCTGCCTTTAAGTATTGCTGAAACTGAAATACTATCAATCCATGCAACATATATACTCAATTTTTCCGTAATCCGAAAAAGTGATAGAACAGAGTAATATTTAAATGAGAGATCTTCAACTCAACTACAAATTAACTATTCGTATGTCACATAGACTAACTGCTGGCTGGAGTCGGTATCAGACCAAGCAGGTCTGTTATTATAGATCGTTTGTACCAATACAAAATAATTTAGAAGTATGATTGGAAGATAAAAATCAGAGCTGTAGTGAATGAGAAAAACCATTCATTAATGTTAATTTGGATTCACGGTTTTTCTATTGCTGTAAATTGGTTTGTGTTATGATTTTGTCGAGAATGGTGGGATGAATATCCTCATTACTGAAAATAAATTAAAACTGCTGATTTGTAAACAAAATACTACTTATAGCTTTGGAAAATTGTTGGTACCTCAGCGTAACATTAGGTTGCTGCTGTTTAACTTACTTAAATTGATAATATTAAAAACCTCATTGTATGTTAGAAACACTAATCTTGCGAGCCAATTCCAGACTTTACATTTCGATACACACAAGCTAGGGAGCAAATACTTGTCACGACAGTCATATTCTTCTCCTCACAGTTAAAAATTTCTCCTTTAAACTGTTATGAATTTGATGTATCTTCAGCGTACATAATTATAAAATAAGATAATACCAGTCAGAAATACAATTCTGCTCAAATAAAAATATGGTTAAATAAGAGTGGCGTGAGTTTTGTCTGTACTAAAACTGTAGGTCTGCAATTAAAATATAATTTATTGTGACAATAACTGTTAATTGATGTTTGTTGATAAGTGAATAATACAAAATACACCAAACGTGTTAGATTTTTGTAATCCATCCGGGTATGGTAAACACAAGTGAAGCTAAATTCACACATCGCTTAGCCTGTTCGCTCAAGGTTTATCGAATATACCCTCAAAGTGATAGTTACAGTGGATGCAAAAGCAACTGTTTACAATACTTATTTAGAGGTAGCAACATTCCAGCTGCTTGACGTCTAGTGTGGTACCTAACTTCGTGATTTTGCCGCAGATGGTAATTAAAGACAAGATGGCCACCATTTTGGTGTTTACGGTAGTCGGCG
Source organism: Clitarchus hookeri (assembly GCA_002778355.1). Classification (NCBI taxonomy): domain Eukaryota; kingdom Metazoa; phylum Arthropoda; class Insecta; order Phasmatodea; family Phasmatidae; genus Clitarchus; species Clitarchus hookeri. Next base: position 103,851 of record NQII01004505.1, read on the forward strand.
CCAAATTCAGACGTTTGAACTTAGTACAGCACGTTGCAGCCAAAAACTAATAAACTAATAATAAACCCTTGACAACAGACTAAAAATAGGTAAAAGTGTTGCTTCATGTGTATTGACTTACATGTTAAAATACAGTCGTTCTACCTGTCGTATTGATAGACATTTACTTAATTTTTTACACTGATGTCAGTTTGTTGTATGTATTACAGTGACGAGTGAGCAGAAATTTGTACATTGATAAAAATCTATTTCTGCGCTTTATTTTGAAGCTGGTACACAGATACGGTATTTTGGGCAGAGTAATTAAGTAAAAAAAAAAATGTAGTGAAATAAATCTCTCGGCAACAAACAAAACCTTGTCTATATAAGTTTAATGCAAACCAGATGTTTACATGAAAATTGTATTTATGATGTTCGTCTATGAAAAGTATAAGTCTATGGAAATCAAAAATATCAGCTTTCAGATTTGTACAATCTTTAACGTTCGATCAGGTTTTCTCAGTATCGGGTCATTACTGTGAGAGAGTATAAAGTTGTCACATTTCCAAAAGTGTCATTAAGTCTATGCCTTTTTTATTATCAATCTTATATATATACCCATTTTGTGATCATACATAATGCACAGGTTATAAAATTTGCACGTTTTACAGCTAATTTTGCAATTTTATATGCATCACTTTGTTTCTCATAAAGTAAACTAAATTTTTTGTATAATATATTTTACCATGGCAGGTTTTAGGATATCTTAATACCAAACTTCCTTTCACTGCTGTTATACTTTATAAATTTCGGTAATCTCTCAAATGTTTTTCATTAAAATATGCAATAAAATTTCTATAATCTTTTAAGTGTTTTTCAGTAAAATATGCAAATCAAACACGTGTTCATACAATATCTGAGATAAAAACTAAATTATTGTTTATCACACATCTGTGCTATCCAAACATAGTGTAAAATTGTTTAAATATGCAATAATTATTTTAAATACCGAAGTTGTAATATTGTTGAACCTCGACTTCAGGTATATTCAGAACGGGTTTGTTTTCCCTATTCGAGTTACGAGTGCCTGTTGCTACATTTTTACTTCTACATAACCTCTTAACCGGTGTACCGGTGTATATATCAAACATTATGTTTCATTTTTCACGAAAAGCTTCAATTTGGTGTAACAAAATGGTACCTTAATTCATTATAGTTTGAAGTATCACCGCCAGAGCGCTCCCATGTTCACTATTCTTACAATTTTGTACAATGAAGCTTATTAATTTGTGGTCGGATGATCTGTTTACATTTCTGCGATTAATTTTATTTTCTAGTATGTTATTTCTGCTGGTGCGTTTCGTACGTGCATTTGAAACATTTTGGGATTAAAACCACTTCATAATACATAACTATACGTCGTATTAAACAGTTTAACGTTATCAACCTATTTAATTTAACGGGAATGTTAAATTACTTTGCATGAACTGGAGATTTAAGCGGGATCGTATTAATAAGGTTTCACTGTATTGCATATTTTATAAGCACAAAGTAAATCCGTCACCAAATATTGCTTAAAGAAGGCAAACTTTTGATTCCTTAATCTCGAAATAAGTTGTACCAGTAACTATTTCTCAAGTATTCATATCCAAAGGCATTATACGAAAAGAATGTGTTGATCACGTGATCCAGACATGTAATAAAGACAGTTTTAAAAGTAATCCAATGTTTAAGATTGCAGGAGGTCAAAACGAAAACCTTGAGCATTTAGTGCATTCGTTAATGCTGCAATAGGTGAAAAAATTCCTTCAGCTATATTAACTTGAAAAATGCCTCATTTATATTTTCTTCGTATTTTTAATATTTGGTATTGCAGTATTCACATAGTTTCGTGCCATTTTATGTGTGTCATCTACTAAAGCCAATTTACCCGGGGATCAAGCAGTGTTGGCCCTGAGTTCATCACGTACTGTGTAAAGGATCAGGTTAATCAGGTTAACTTGGCAAACTTCCTGAACTAAGCGAGATTAGTTTTCAAACAAGCGGAGTGTAAATAGTTTTACTCTAACTTAGTCAACCTGGTTAACTATTCGTAAACACGTAAATGGGACATTGTATAATCATACATATGCATAGTTTACGAAATTTGGTTCATTGCGAACTTATGAACACATTGTTTATATAATGACTAACCACTACACTACCATGGCCCCTGCATGAAATAAGTGATCAAACCCATGGCATTGTTAATTTAACTTATGGTGTAAGAATAAACAATGTGCATACAAGTCGGTCTTAAACAATGCTTTCAAAATTTGCTTAGATTAAAGTCTATATATACTTTGTCTGCAAGAGTTCTTAAATTGAGGTAAATATGTATTTTTACACTGACATACACCAATCTAGTAAGATAAAAGACATTTACTGTCTCACATTACACCAATATATATTTATTATGTGAACATTATTATTATGTCCCTAAATAAGTGTTGAAACAAAAGAAAATCACTAAAACTAAGAATTAAGAATATGAAAAAAAACGAACATTGGTTGTGTTTAACGAAGAAGTACTTTTATTTCGGCCAGGTAATTTTTGAAAATAAAAAGCCGTTTAAGTTGGCTTAGATAAGTATTGATATTATACAGCTACTTAATTAAACCAGGCACAGAACTTCTTGGCCGCTCAGTGTAAGCCTATTGGCGAGCGTTATCAAGCCTTGTTGCCACATTTATCAAATGCCCGTCGCGTCGCAGTACGCGTGTCGTGGAACCTAAATTTTTGTATAATAAATTACAATTATATATAAAGAGACATTTGAATATAGTAGAAAAAGGAATCGATAGACCATATACGTCATATATCCGGGAGTTTATATCCAATTTGAAAACTCTTTCCGCAGACGAATAGCTAGAAATTTATGTTTGTAGTAAAAATCATCCGACACTTAAATTTACAGACTAGCGACAGCTATTACAAGAAGATGTAATAATTGTAATATACTTACATGTGCGTGTAGCATAGAAAAAATTATTCAACTTTGTTTTGTTAATGACAACACAAGCTCCTCCTCCCTGTCTGCACATATTATGTCATACCTTTCTATTAAAAACCTTCTCCAGTCATTCAATTTCTTTAAAAAAAAAATTCAATGGTTTCGCTATGGAACTAACTGAAATCTTCACGTATTCCTGTCGTAATTTGTTTTGTTGTAGGAATTTTATCCCTTATCGTAAAATTCTAACACTTCTCCGAAAATACTCATATTATTTGGCAGTCATCAAAAACCGTAACTTGTTTCCTGACTTTTTTTGTGACACAAACATTGCCTTCGACGTAGATGCAATGCATATCCATCGTACTGTACGTTCACCGACATCACATGACCTCGCTGTTAAAGAGGTAATTACGTTTGGTATTTGTACCTTCGCGAAATTCTTAGTTTCATAACTTAGTTTTAAAAAATTAGTGTACATTCACGATTATAAGTCAATATTGATTGTGAACCACTTAAGTTTTGCATCTACTGGTGATATATTAAGGTTTACTTAGCAGCATAATTTCAGCGAAAACTTTACACGCAAGCAACTGAAAAACGATGAGAAACGTTCAAAGCCCGTCGCTGAACTGAAGCTACAGAACGGAGTTGACACCCAACACTGGGTGGAACGAGGCAGCTGTGCTATATATTATCTTGTGTCTACTAAGCACTATTCAGACTTCGTTATCGTCTGCTATCTAAGCAAGGCACGCAAATTTATAGCTACTCCCTGTCAAGGAAAGAGCGAAGAATATCTTATATTCTGGAAAAAAAAATATTCCTGAGTATATGCACACTCTCATGCACACTCCGGTAATCCAAAAAATAAGGTCTCCTATTTTTTTATACATAACAAAAAGTTTTGTTATCTACAACATTTACATCATTGTAAAGGTTAAACATTTATATATTTTTCTACATAATCACCATTTCGGTTGATGCATTTTTGTAGACGCTGTGACAGTTTTTGTATGCCCATGTCATACCAGCTCGCCGCAATGTTGTTAAGGAAGCGTTGAACCTCATTTTTCACCTCATTGTCGGAGCTGAATCGCCTTCCGGCCAAATGTTCTTTCAGCTTAGGGAACAGGTGGAAGTCACTGGGTGCCAAGTCCGGACTATAGGGTGGGTGGGTGATGATATTCCATTGAAACTCTTGCAGGAGAGCGAAGGTTAGACGGGCGACGTGTGGGCGAGCATTGTCATGGAGAATGTACACTCCCTTGCTCAACATTCCTCTTCTCCGGTTCTGAATTGCCCGTCTGAGTTTTCTCAGTGTTTCACAGTACCTGCCAGCATTTATTGTGGTCCCAGGAGGTATTAAGTCGACCAACAATACCCCCTTTCGATCCCAAAACACAGTTGTCATGACTTTACCGGCAAACTGGGTTTGTTTGAATTTTCGCGGCTTGGGCGAAGAGGGATGCCGCCACTCGCGTGATTGTTGTTTGGTCTCAGGTGTAAAGTGGAACGCCCAGGTTTCGTAACCCGTGACAATCGAGTCCAAACAGTTTTCCTTTTCGTCTGCATAGCGGCGAAGAAATTCGCGGGAAGAATCAACACGTTGCCGCTTGTGGTCTTCCGTCAGTATTCGTGGTAACCATCTTGCGCACACCTTATGTTGCAACTTTTCCGTTAAAATCCTGTGAATGGTGCTTCGGGAAACCGCAGGAAGTAAAATGGAGAGATCATCCAGAGTGATCCGCCGATCTTCACGCATGTTTTTCTCAACCATCGCGACTGTCTCGTCGGAAATTGACGGTCTCCCGCTCCGTTGTTCGTCGTGAATTTCAGTACGACCGGCCGTAAACTCTCTACACCACTTGCGAACGTTTTTGACATCCATGCACGACTCGCTTCCTTCAATTGGCAATGAATTCCAATCGGTTCAGCGGCCTTTGCGTTCAAAAACAGAATAACTGCGTGAACTTCGCACTTGGAGGTAACGTCCAACGGTAACTCCATTCTCAACGGCTGCCAAGCCAAGACTGAGCGTCCCAGCGAGGCGCGCGCATGCTCATTTGAGAGGGCGGGAAGCACACATCACAACAATGTGGCCAATAGCCGCTCGAACCGTTCTTTGTACGAGTATGAAAAAATAGGAGACCTATGTTCAACCTTTACAGTGATGTAAATAATTTAGACAATAAACGTTAATTATAAAAACATAGGAGATCTTATTTTTGGGATTACCTAATGTGTAACACGAACTGTTAAATTAGATAAATAGGATCTTCTACTACTTTCTCCTACCAAAAGTATATTATTACTCTGCAATATTAAAAACATACATAATCTATTTTTCGATAAGCGATATCACCAATTTTTTTGTTTGCTAGTGTTGACTCTTGTATCTAATTATTACTATATTCTATTCACGGTTACTTCCAGCTTTTCTGAAGCTCTGCTAAAGTTCAACTTCCTAGCGATTGCGCTGCCTCATGCAAACAAAGCTTCACCAAGTATAGAAAACTACACCTAAGTGACAGTGCACCATATTCGTGTTCACTCAGTGTAAAAAAATTTTGCATAAAGACTATGTCTTCTAGGCCACAACCAACACATTTTTTTAATTTTTTATCCTTTTTAATTATTAATGGAATATTAAAATGCATCGAAAATATGCACAGAAAATTTTAATATAACAAAAAAAACATGATTTATATAAATTTATATTAACACAAGTATAAAACGCTTGTGATTTGTAATATAATTAGTGAACAGCAAAACACGTCATACATAATGGTGATTTTTCAAAGGTTCAATTCAAAGAGTGTGAATAAACCGATAATATACTGTAGGTGTTGTGTTGTAAGAGTAATGTGTCTCAATTTTATGGGTTTCTATGGTCTGTCAGTAAATGCTATTTATAATTAGGGTTGCCAGTTGTACAGTTTTACCCAGAACAATTCATATTTTGCTCATTTTGTTCCGCGTACTGTTCTTGTCTGTAACAGCTCAATGTTTCAACTTTTAATTTCAACGGCACCACATAGCAAAAGTTAATGTGATTACAAATTAGTGATTGTAGCATTCATTGAAGAAGAAGTTTATTCGTTTCAAACACACTCATGGCATTTAAATAACTGGGTTTTCACATTCCCAGGACATAACTGAAAATGCATTTTCATGAACAAAAATTGAATATAAACTACAACTATTATCAAATTGAAAACTTTTACAATTTAGCCCTGATAAGTACACATATGAGACCTTATTAACTAAGCGTGTGTCATAAAAGCAACGTCACCATCATATCTACTGACTTTCCTTTCTGAATATCTGGCAACCCTATTTAAGATGTAATAATATGAATAATAAGTACACATTCTCCACTCATTTTAATGTATTTTGTGTCAGACAATTTCTGAATATAAATTCATGGCAAGAGATAAGAATACACAGCAGCAGCAGTGAATTTGATGCTTGCACCAGAAAACTGCAAAGAAGTGTGAATAAATTCACATTTCAGTGGAAAAAGTGTATTTCTAGTGTTAACAAAAATAATTACTTGTTTACTTACTTCTTTTGCCAGTTACACGGGATGCAATGTAAACTAAATCAAATTCTTTTTCATTGTTGTGAATAGTTATTTTTATCACATGAAAAAATACTTGTGTTGTTGCAACTTTTAGAAATAAACATAGTATATCAAATAAATTTATGGTGTTTGCTTCTGTTCTTTTTGTTTATACCTTCAATTCCTTTTATTTTTCATGTTATTGGCAGAGAGATCACCCTTTTCATGGGAATGTTACACTGAATTGGTTACATTTAATATACCACATATCATACTCAGGAAAAGTAGAAAAAAAGTTGTACCAAAACAAGGCTGAGTAAAAGACAAATTAAAATATTACCAACCTAAAAAAAAAACTCATACTTGAAGTTATGTATTTGTGTGAAGAGGAAAATTTTAAATGAGTTTGTACGTACGTCTTTATTGATTGATGTTGCACGTTATGTCCTTTCACAGTTTGCAATTTCCATTCATCATGTACAATGCATTTAATCATTGATACGAAATGAAGTGAAACTGCTGTTGCAGAGTAATAAAAAATACATAAATTACGGATAATCATTAGTTGCTTGCTTCATATTTGCTTCCACAGTTTTTTGCTGTATTTGCTTAATTTATTTCGTTAGAATCTGTTTTGTGGATGCATTCCTTTTAGACTATCAGTAATGAAAGATAATATATACCCTTTACAGTTTATATTGAGTATTAACTAAATTATATCAACAATTTTCAGTCAAAAGTGCTTAATTTCTACTTCTAATTTCTTCGAAATAGGCTACCTAAATGTAAAATACAGTTCCTACATTATTATAACTGTGCAAAGAACAGTATGCTGGACTGGTAATGTGCTATTGTAAATTTGCCATCCATGTATAGATGGGTTGTTACAGATATTTTCTGTACCTGATCCGAACTGATACAGATACAGGCCTGTATCTGATACGAAGTATCTGTATCAGACACAGGAATTCACAATCTTCCCGAGTGAGTTGCTGCTTCGCCAGTCTCTCAAGTAGCGGGCGTGTATACGGTACACAGTATCAGGTAGGCATGTTTCAGGTAAGTGCGTTATCGAGTACGCGCGTTACGTCATTGCTTGTTTTGAGTTTGTGTACTGTGTTATATTTTACAGTGAAATGAAGTGTAGGCTGTAAAGTGAACTTTTTGAAAGCCCTCTCGATTGGAATAATAATAAATAAATATATTTTATTGTATACTTTGACGTTAACATTCAAACCCGGTGAAATATATACATCGTGTTCATTACTCACATGGAAATATTAATATGAAAAAGTGGTGGAAGCATAAAAAATGGCTGATAGGAAAAAAAAAATTAGGGCCTCAAAAGTGCTCACATTACCACGAAGAGCCTATATGGATAAGAACAAGATCATAATAAAAGACTTCATTTTAGTGAAAATGTTTCAGAGAGGATAATGAACTTGCTAAGTATATATCGTGTAAATAAAAAATTAGATTTAAATTATTTTCTAAACTGAATCACTTAACTGTGGAGTCTATAAATATGAACTAAGAAATCGGGTTTAATCTTAACTGCACATTTTAAAAACAATTACAATTGTATTGTACCAGAAATACATGGAACTGCAGATGCAACGTACTGGAGGCGAATGTTAAACTGATACAAAATGTATCTTGATACTTCGGCAGTGTACTCATTTACAATACTTGATACAAATGTGTATCAGATACAAAGTAGCAGGTTGATACTCTGTGACCCACCTCTACAGCTATGCATTGACAATTTCTAAAATCTTACTATTCTTACATATATAATATTTAGGAAACTTTCAACACATACGTAGAATAATTAACTTCTGAAGCAGATCCTATGACATTCATAGAATTTTGAGGACAAACTACACGAGGAGTTTGTTTCATTTCTTATAGTATTCACTTATAGTAAAGGTATCATATTCGATTGACACAATGTAAATGTATGTGTGCAGTCATTTTTAGGGTGTTTACACAATTATGAACTTAAGAATTAAGAAACAGAACATGGAATTTCTTCCTATTCATTGGCTCATTCTTAAGTATACAATTGAAATGTAACATGACCAGTAGAGAGTGGCGTCTCAGTATTCATACTTGGGCATGAGTTAAGGCGATAGAAAAATTTAAAAGGTCCAAGTCTTAGTAATTTCAGGTGGAAGGAGATGGGCTTACAATGAAGTACGACACCTGACTGTACAAAATGCAGAACTTATTAGAATGCACACTACCAAAATTGTCAGAAAGGTATTATTTGTGTTGCATAAGAAAGAAGAATGCATATATTTTGTACAACTGTAAAATTTATTACAAGAATTTACTTATTTTCTTTAAAATCATGTATTAGGAGTATGTTTATATTCAAAATTTTAACCTCGTATACGTTCTATAAGCTTAAGAAAGTGCATTTTTTTAATTATACGAGGTAAAAAGTACCATGATTACTCGGGTTGTAATAAAAATGAGCAGTAATGTTTAAAATACCATTATAATTGTTTTTTTACGCATGAATTTTTGACACAAAAGTTTTATAACCAAATTGGAATATGCTTTATTAGGCATCCCAAATGCAACTATGCTTACATTTTTATTAAAAAATAACTTTTCTTAGTATCTGATTTTTGTAACATTTAGTTTACAATATTTTACAATGTTACTAAATATGTGCATTCTTCTTTAATATGTTACATAAATCACACTTTTCTAACAATGTTGGTAGTGTGTGTACTACTTTTTAATGAGCTCTGCATTTCACACAGTCAGGTGCCAGGAAGCCACTCTCCTTCTGTCTGAAGTATTTCTTTGTGCAAACTGGCTTATTTTTTGGTAAAGATACCACACTTGTGTAAGGCAGCTACCATCATGATATATGATCATTTCTATACATATTTATGGTAAATGTACCATATTTGCATACTACATCTGCCAATATAATGTGTGATCGTTCCTATACATACGTCTGGTAAAGGCACGCTATTTGTGTACTATAGCTGCTATTTGTGTACTATAGCTGCCATTATGCTTTGTGATGATTCCTATACATATGCCTGGTAACTTAACTGTACGCTTGCACTACAGCTGCCAATATGGTACGTAATCGTTCTCATACATGTGTCTAATAACAGCACTATACATGTATTTTACATCTGCTAATCTGGTATGGAATTGTTGCTATACAAGTGTCTGGTAAATAAATTTAAGATGTATGGTATGATTTATAAACATTTTTAAATGTTACCATATATTTGTATGATAATATTTCCACTTGTGCATAGGAAAATCGTAATAAGACATATGTATGGTACATTTTCCATACGTTGTATGGGTTAAAAACTTCCAATACTTGTTTGGGAATCATATAAATTTTTTTAACCGTGTACGTACTTGCACAGTCTTTTCGTCGGCGACTAGCCTGGGCATGACACGATAATAAACATCAAAGTACGATGTCTGTTTAAAACAAGTGTGGAGACTAAAACTGATAACAAAAACTCCAGCTTTAACCATTTTCACGCCCAAATATGTAATGATTGGAGTTGAAGTTAATAAACTGAAAATTGCCTTTCAACACTAAATGTTTCTTAAATGTATACACCCTTAAAAGTCTATTTAAATGCCAGGGTGTTAAAAAAGTATGTGCAATATACCCTTTATTCAGACGAGAAATAGAACTTCCAACCGTTTCTGAAAGACGTATTTTCTGCCAAAACTCTGCAGTGCACCTCATACGCCAAACAGGCGGAGTATTTAATATGTGAACATTCGAACTACAAGATTCCTTGTAAACCATGGATTATGTGCACCAAATTAGCTTACTGGCGTAGAACGGATGCGTAACTAAGCCCAATTAAATTAATAATATTTTATTCAGTAATTTATTCGGTGGCTTGTGTTGATAACGGATATATGGCGTCTGCATTACTGTCCGCACTACACTGAAGAGCCAAAAAAATTGCACACCCGCCTAATATCGTGTAGAACTCCCGCGAGCACGCAGAAGTGCCGCAAGATGAAGTGGCATGGACTCGACTAATGTCTGAAGGTATGCAGGAGGCAATTCACACCATGAATCCTGCAAAGCAGTCCATAAATCCACATGAGTGCGAGGAGGTGGAGATCTCTTCTAAACAGCACGTTGCAAGGCATCCCAGATATGCTCAATTATGTTCATGCCTGGCGATTTAGGTGACAAATGGAAGTGTCTTAAGTCAGAAGAGTGTTCCTGGAGCCACTCGGTTGCAACTCTCGACGTGTGGGGTGTCGCATTGTCCTGCTGGAATTGTCCACGTCCGTCGGAATGCACAATGGACATGAATGGGTGCAGGTGATCGGACAGGATGCTTACGTATCTGTCACCTGTCAGAGTCGTGCCTAGACGTATCAGGGGCCCCATTTCACGCCAACTGCACACGCCCCATACCATGACACAGCCTCCACCGGCTTGGACAGTCCCCTGTTGACAAGTAGGGTCCATGGATTCATGAGAATGTCTCCATAACCGTGCACGTCCATCCGTCCAATACAATTGTAAACGAGACTCGTCAGACCAAACAACGTGTTTCCAGTCATCAACAGTCCAATGGCGGTGTTGGCGGGCCCAGGTGAGGCGTAAAGGTTTGTGTCGTGCAGTCAACAACATTACACGAGTGGGCCTTCATCTCCGAAAGCCCATATCAATGATGGTATGTTGAAAAGTTCGCACGCTGGCACTTGTTGTTACCCCAGCGTTGAAATCTGCGCCAATTTTAGAAAGGGTTGCGTCTGGCAGGTTTAATGATTCTCGTCAGTTGTCGTTTGTCCCGTTCGTTCACAAACATTTTCCGGTCGCAGCGATGTCGAAGATTTGATGTTTTACCGGATTCCCGATATTCACGGTACGCTCTTGAAATGGTGGTACGCGAAAAACCAAATTTAATGCTACCTCGGTGATCATATGTCCCCTCTCTCGTGCGGCGACTATAACGCCACGTCCAAACTCACTTAAATCTTGATAACGTTCCATTGTAGCAGCAGTAACTGATCTAGCAACTTTGCCAGACGCTTGTTGTCTTACATAGGCGCTGCCGACCTCATCGCGTTACTCTGATTGGTTCCGTACCTCTGTTATTTGCATACGCACACCTATACCAGTTTTTGTGGCTCTCCAGTGTATTACGCGCTATTATAGTATAATATAAAACTTACCATAAGCAAATTCGTTTTGCCTTATTTTGTGTAGTCTGAAAATAAGTATGACTACGGGAACAAAAAAATAATGAAAGTGCTTCATTTCATTTTCATGAAATTCATAACAAGCTACGGAAAAAATACATATGCCTAAAAACAAATAAAGAGCATTTTTGAAGTTTTATTATTTAAATACAGGGTTGCTACTGTTCAGCTCTCTATACTTTGAGTGTAGTGGAGAGATTTGGGCAACTGGAAGGTGAGTATGAAGCAGCGCCGGAATACAAACCGACTAGCTGAATAGTACGGCACAATTTCCACGTGAGAAAATCCGTGAACGACACCGCCGGGAATCGAGCCCGGTTCGCCTTGGTGAGAGGCGAGAAGTCTGACTACTACACCACCGCAGTCTCTTAGAATCTTCGAAGAAGGAAAATTATATTATCTGAGAACTAAGTTATGCTGTAGCTACGGTTTACCGTTAAGGAAAAAAGGTTTGAGTGCATATGCTACTAGCGCAGTGCCAAATCTGAACGATTATTTTGCGAATATTTGCCAATAGATCTGTTAAAACCATGCGGATAGAAATTTTGGCTAGCATAATTTTATACGTAAAAACAAGCTTAGGGAATATATCACCCCTACACTGAACATATATAAACTTAAGGGTGGTATATAAGATCATACAAATTGTATGTTTTATACAGACACATATACATATATTAAAAACTATAAACAAACGTTTCTCGTTCATATAATCGTTCGATCACATGATCATTAAGTAGTTTAAATTCCAACATTAGGAAAATAGAAGCTTTAGAACTAAAGTTTTCAATATAATTTTTCTACTTTCAGACAGGTTTAAACCGTGTTTATGTAAAATATATTTCAAGCGTATTTCACATGTTTTAGAAAGTGAGAAAGTAATTAAATTTTTTTATATTTTAAATACAGAAAATTATGAAACTATATTCTGCATGCTTATTTGTAAGCTGGATTTAGCATCCAGTTATTTGATATACTAAAATCGATGTAAAATATGTACTTATCTGCAACAACGTATGAAATGTTAAACAAAGCCAGGTTAAGTGAAATATTTTTTATTCCGAGATTTCATTTTTATGAGATATTTAACTTAAAACGGGTATACAATTTTCTTTTTAGGAAGCGTTTGATATTGTAGAATTTTTGCGCGTGGTATTGCGTTTTACGTTCGCATACAAGAAGAGCTTCCATTTATATTATTCTAAACACACCACCATTTGACCAGAACTTCACTTTTAATTGATTTGTGTACCCAAGACATAAACTTAATCCAAATGTGTTTAATTTATTGATGTTAGAAATTCTAATTTAGTATACAAAATCATGATCTGATTCCATGAAATCGGATTTTGGTGCCGAATTTCATGATCAAAAAGGCTGTGGCGTTACCTTCGGATTACGAAAATAGATCCAGGAATTTCGTGAGTTGAAACGGTGCTAGGATAGATTTCAAACACTTGTATTTGATTGTTATTTGCGTGTTTGGGCCACTCTTAACCTGACACGCTTTGTAAGACTGTGAACCAGTTATACACATGTGGGAAGAGACCAAGCGAGTTTCATACATCTTAGAACACAGGATGAAATTTTCATCACGAAGATAGCATCCAGGCAGCGCTACGAGTGTATATACAGAACTGCCAGGTTCAGTCAAACCGTCAAATCAACGCGCGAAATTCCCGCTTCTCTAATCACAATTTAAAATGGGATCAGCATCAAAGTTTCCTTGTGTGAGTTAAGGCGTGTTTTATACTACGTGAGTCACGCGGTGCTTTAACAGAGGAACATAGAAATGGGGAAGCACCAGACAGAGAAATACGCTTGAGTACAGCATATTATTTTAGTTGTATATTATCTTATATAATTTCTCAGTGTCTCGTTTAACACTTTGTAATGCATTGTTATTGGAATTTGTAAAGTGTACTTTGTGCCTTAAAATTACGATTACCACTTGGCTAGAAGTCAAGTTGACCATCTTTTTTAAATGCCCACGTACACGATGGATAAACGGGAGTAAAGAGATCGACATCAAGTACAGGACTGACAAAGCTTCATTAGATTCCGCAATCGTACATCAGCTAGGAAACTGGCTACTTCATGTTTTAATTTGATGGCATACTAGTCCTTAACTCGTCGAATACGTGGTTTTCACAATTTAAATCATTATTAGATAGTTTACTTAAAACAATGAGCGACCGTGAAACACAATCAAGATTTTTCTTCGGAAGGTGAACCCTCTCTGCCATTACAAACCGATAAATAGCATTTAAATAAAACATTATGGACCATCGCTACAGTCAGGCATGTTATATAGAGGTTTGTGGGCATGTTATGCTAAATAAATAATCGCGGGAAATTGTGAATTTAATAATTAACCATTACACTAATGCTATATATGTTAAAATTAGGTGCCAGCCACACATCATGGTTTATTTTAGATGAACATTTAAATGATTGGCTTGCAATTTATTGTCAGTATTTCTCTCATTGGAAAAAAATGTCCACCTAACTGTGAAGAAACAAATTGTCAGTTAATAACGTTGAGATTTTTTTTTGCAGTTTAATTGTAACCTGATAATATGTAAAATGTTGGTTAAAAGTTTCTAACAACTTAAAAATTATAACACATTCATAATAATAAATATATACTTTTAGAAAATATTAACTTAATACAAAATTTTTTAATAACTTTCTACGATGTAAAGGCCACTTATCCTAAAAACTAATGCGTGGTAGATAAACTTAACTAATTAACTTTTCCTTGGGTAGTCAAATCTGTCATTCTATAATTTCAAGAAGATTTTAAACGTACAGCCAGAATATTTTATAAACAGAAATTCCAGTACTATGATGGCCATGTTTCCTGATTTCAATTGTTGACTGCAATTAGCAAACAAACTATGTAAAATGTACTACGTTTAAATACAATTATTAAGTAAATAATTATAAAATATCATAAAGATCATGTTTTTCCGTGTGCGAGCATGCTACTCGTTAGACCGGTACGAGTACCAACCAGTGGTGGCTGCAGGAAGAATTTCGAAGGAGGGGTCAGTCTTAAAAATGAATATAATACTTTATTTAAGATGTAACGAACTCTAATTAACCTCTGCATACACCCTTGTTTAAACTTTTAGTATTTTCAACAAGATACCCAAGACTTGACAAAAAAAGCTACAAAATGTATTGCATTATATTATTCTAGAAATAATTTATCTATTATTTCTACTTGTTCATTAGGTTTTTTAACTGGCTTTCTGAAGTTTCTAACTGATTTATTATATCTATCTGCCCCAGAATTACCATTTTCATTTCATTTTGCAAGTGTATTTTGTCCTCCAAATGCTTTTTAACCTTGTCATCCAAATGTTTTAGGCTGACAACACATGTAGTCGCACACATATCGTAATGACCAAAAATAAAACTACAAAAACAATAAAACGTGGTTTTTTCACCACATACTGTCATATAAACCTAAAAAAGTTTTGTATACAATTTTTTTTAAACTCAAATTACGTGTATAATTTTTCTTTTCGGTCTCAGAGTGCAAAGATTTTAATTTAAGACATAGTTTCACCTCTTTTGCCGAAATCCTTCGTTTTGGTGTCATAATTTTGGGTTCAGAGTACTTACTGACAATGTACGATTATATCAAATTTACATTTTACGAGTTGTTTAATATTTTTGTGCTTAATTTTCATTGTGTGTTATCTGCTAGTTGTAAAAAGTCAGGAACATATTTCTATTTTATCAAAAAGTTTTTGCCTTTCGCAATCAGGAAATAACACAGAGTGAAAATAAAATACAAAAGTATTAAATAACTAGTAATGTAGATGACCTATTATCAAACATTTCCAATAATTCAATACTCTGAAACTGAAATAATGATACGAAAACGAAGAATTTCTGCATAACAGGTAAAACCGAGCCTTAATGCTTATCACGATACACTAGCTGCTTCCCTAGAAAAAAAAAAAAATATTTTGTTCAATCACCTTGTTTTCTGAATAAACATGGCATGTTACATGTCAGTTCAGTAACACAACAAGAGAAACTCTGTGTATAAACATACAAAATTTAATAATACACAAACGTTTAAAAACTGTGATGCATTGTTATTTTCAAAATATTTACAAATTCTCAAACATTGAATAGAATAATGTTTTATGATGCCGAAAACACATCGTTACTACAAATTTAAATAAGTATCACCGACGAGACGCACCTGCCATCTATCGAGTTGTACACACTGCCTGAACCGCATGGGCATAGGTGGCTTGTGCCTCGATTCTACCGCTTTTCGGCTGTTTCCGAGACGTCTGGTGTGCCTTCGGCAAGGAAAAAATATACTGCAGACCATCTGTACCCCAAAGCTGGGAGAAAAAAAAATTCGCCCGCGCCTAGTAAGGAGACACTATTCGGAGTCTAGTGATTAAGAACTAAATGACCAAATAGGTTATTTGCACATTTAAATTATGAAATAAAGATGCATAAAAGAGAATTTATTTGCTAGGGCATGTTAAATATTGCTTTAGATGGCACGTGCCCCTGCACCCATTTACAAGAGCCGCCCTTGTACCAACATTAGAAGTTTAATCTCGCACCTAATAATTTAGAAAATAATCTGGAGAACTATTTTAGTCTGTGTAAAGCATTGTATCATTAACTCTTTAAAATTATTTGTGATAATATCAAGCAAGCTTGAGATCATTAAAAACAATTATTATTTTCAATGATCTGCAAGCACGTTTTTGATTTGAAAGTAGTAATTTACTATCGTCTCTGAACACTGTACATTGTCTTTTTTAATGAAATATTTTAAAGATTTAATAAAATTTATTTGTATTTTCTTACCAACAATTTACATCACGGAATGTTATTCAAACATTACTTTAGTAAATTCCAGACGTAACAACTTCTTTTTACGTTCAAATTATTAACTGTTACAAAGAACATATATTGTTGAGATAGATTTTGTATCCACGGCTCTTCTGAATATTACATTCTGACTTATGGAAAGAGAATTAAAGAGAAATCATGATTTGATAAGAGTGTTTTAGAGTAGTAAATATTTGTGTACAATAATAATTGAAACCAATGGAAAATGTTCGAAATATTTATTGTAGCATGGTTCGAGAAGAATGAACTACATATTAAAAGGTATTACTCCAGTTATTATTTCTTATTGGCTTTGATGATTACATTTAACTACTGTTTTTGGGTGAAAAAGTTAAACATAATTTTTAACACAATGGTCATCATAGTATTTTCTTATTTCATGGTGGCAGGAATTATTACAGCACTTAGTTTCTGAGCCAGTTTGAAAAACTGCCAAAGAATTATTGTTTTCTCCTAGGAGCCTTAAATAATTTAAATAATTATTAAAATAAATTCACGTTATTACACTGTAAATATATTTTTTTTTTTATAAAACGTAATTTTAACTAACGTTAGCATCGTAAATTTTTAAAATCCGCGTGAAAAACAAAATAGGTCGTCCTGTGAGACACCCGTGTGAAAATATTTCTGACAAGTTCCAAACTTTCGTTTTTGCGACTCAGATCTCAAAACAATTTGAATTAATTTACTATTTATTTCCTCCTTAAAAAAATGAGTGATTTAATTTTGTTAAGGTTTTAAATTCTAATAATATAATAATCTAGTGAAATGTTAACTAAATGATTGACGTTTGGCACTTCGAAACCAAGGTGAATATCTGTCAGGCAAATAGCTACCTCACTAAAAACGGAATGTCCTGATACAGTAAACCATCTTAGCGATGGTATTATTCGTTTTGTTACAGTTATTTAAAATATTTGTATATTCGTGAGTGCCTTTATATTGGTACTTGCTAACATATAAGTATGCGCTTACTGCATCCAGCAAGTAGGCAGTAATAAAATTCTCTTATTATAAGAATAATTTAAGTAGTTATAAACAATATGAAAATAAGAATTTTGTTTATTTTCGTCTAATGAGTAAAAAATTATAAAAATTAGAGGCTTATAATATTATGGCGGTGATGTATTCATGTTACCAATAATAAAAATAGGAATATTCTTTCGGGTGTCTAACGTCCATATGCTACGTTTAACAGAAGTGAAGGCCTGTAAGACAAAAGTATTTTATAACAAGGAAAATAGGTTCAAAAAAATTCGCAACTCTCAAAATGGAGCCCAAGATTATTTTTGAAAATGGGTATAATACATAAAAAATGTAATTATAATTTAGTTAAATAATGGTTATTACAGGTTATTTTAGGGCGACTCATGCAGATTGACGTGGTATTTCTTAGCATCAATAACGGTTTTATAGAAAGTGCAAACACAAAAGACAAAAAATAAATACAAATTGTGATTAAATTATTATTTTTAAAATTTTATGTTTTTTTTATAAGTAAATGTAATTGTCACTGATTACATTTTGGGAAACAAATAATTGTAATTTTCTTTCTCACAACGAAAAATCCATGCAACGGTTAATTATTTGCGTAATTTGTAAGACTCATTTAAATATTATTACCGAAGTTGATCAGAAATCCGGTGAAATCAAACTCTTTAAAGTTGTCTACTGATCATTTTATACAGCAAAGTTAGGTACACCATACATTAATACTTGAATAACGATAAACTGCGAAAATAAAAATAAAATGCGGAAATTTTTTTAGTTATTTCATAGTTAGCGGACTTCGCAGTGGAAAACTTCTAATATATTTCAGTTGGCAAAAATCAAGTTTGACACACATTGGTGTACTTCCTGATATAATGCCAATAAGCGAAGCTTTAAAATATCTCCGATATGAGTAACCGTTTTTCATTGCACTAACTTTAATATGTCATGATATATTATCATTTGAACTCATAAATTGGTTAGAAAAGAGCACGCTTTTTGTAAAGTTATACAAATGTTTTGCATAGGTAAAATCTATTAAATAATTCAAGGTTAACAGGTTTTTTTTTGTAGAAAAAAAATATATTTGTTAATGAAGTGAACTTTAATTATTGCTACAAAAAGAATATTTTTTCATTGAAGTGTACTTTATTATTATTGCAAAAAAATAATAAAAGTACACTTCATTATCATAAAATTTTATTACAAAAGGAACATGTTAACCTTGAATTTTTGTAGAATTTATTAAGCCTACGTTACAAAAAAAATTGAGTATGTGTATACACGTAACTTAGAAAATTTGTGTGTACACAGCACATATTTATAAACTCATTTAATTTTCTACTGAAGTAGGGGGCTATGTTCTGGCTGAGATACTACTAGCCAAAATGAAAAATTATTCAAATGTAAAATGAACCGTTATCGACCAAACTCCGGAATAGTACGTTATAGTAATCTGCACTGCAATAAAAATTGTGAATTTTTAAACATTTATTTTGTTTTGAAGATTGCTTCTTAATTCTGTTACGCAGTTATTATGCGGATGTAATAAAATTAAAAGAATACTCCCATATTGTAAAAAAATACGTCTAGACAATGCAGTATCAAGATCGGCAGGGAGTTTCCAGAAGTTTATTTTGCAATATTACGAAGATCTTGTGTTTTTATACTGTCCTCGCGTGAAATATTTAGTTATTAGCAAACGTAGAGGTAAAAGGCCGCGTTAACACAATAACATGCGTGTGTTTAGTCGTACATAATGTCGCAGCGAGACTTACCTGTGGTGGCAGAGGCTAGGGCGACGTTGGAGAGAAGAGCGGCCGAGCACGCAAACACCCACCACTTGGCCGCAGACATGCCGGCGCTGAGGAGGAGACAGTCCTTCACAACCCTCGCCTTACCGGTGACGATGGTCCCTCGTGCTGGCCACGAGGTCTCCGTCGTCCTCCGTCGCCGACATGACGACCGCGGCGAAGACTTGCCACTGTTGCCCAAACCCCGAGACGGCGCACGGAAACGCGGCTGAGATATACGACGGTGACGTGACGACACGACGCTGCTACCCGGCGCCCGAATGCGCGACTGAGCCGGCGAGAGGCGTCGTCGACCGGCGCCGCGAGGNTCGCGACTTACAGGTTACCTGGCGCTTCTGACGTAGGTCGTAGTAGCTGTGTAAGAATTCCTCTCAATCTTTTTCGCGCTCCGGTCGGAAACCCTGCAACATGCAACATGTTTTCCAAGAAAAGTGCTATAATCATCCCCATTTGAAAATACTCTGTTTCTAACAAAGGGGTTTCCTAACTTTTGCTCAGAACACATCGACGAGTGTTGTGTTTAAGGCAAGGGGGAAAAAATTATTTTGAAAATACGACCTTGGTTTTCGTACACAAATTTCTAAATGTGAACCATTCAGAAAATTCTAATTTAGTTAAATATTAAACAAAACAGTCTTTTCTTGAACACGTTAAAACGGAATGCACGCTGATAAATTTCACAGATTAACGTGAAACTTACATTGGTTTGTACTTAAAAATATTACAAATATGTTATACATTATGCACTGAAATCCGACATTAACGTGTGCTTAATTATATTCAGAATGTAATAAGGTAACAACGATTCTTCTCGAATACTTTACTGACTTCAGAATTGAACGTAGAAAACTATAAAATTATTTTTAACCCAAAGAATTACTATAAACAGATTACAAAATGACAAAAAAACTTATTTATTGTCAGGCAGATTTCAGAATCTAAATTCACGGTGTGGTCGAAAATTATTGAGACTGCACTGGTGCCATACGCTCGGAGCGAATACATACAGAGCGAAGCCATTTGGAACATGTTGTCTTTGGACCCTGCCACGCAATCGCCAAGTTTCAACTTTCNGAATACATACAGAGCGAAGCCATTTGGAACATGTTGTCTTTGGACCCTGCCACGCAATCGCCAAGTTTCAACTTTCTAGCTCCATTCGCTTGTTTAGAGTAGTGCTATGAACGTACACGTGTAGTGTGCGGTCGTCGTATTCACTATGGCAGAGAAAGTTGTTTGCATCAAATTTCGGTATAAGTGTACCGAGAACAACGATAAAGGTTCTGAAAACGATCCTAACAGGTGACGAATCGTTTGTCTATAGATTTGACTGCGAAACAAAGTTTCCTCGGTGGAAGACCCCAACCTGCCCGAGACTCAAAAAATACACGAGTGAGTCGAAGCAATGTCAAGGCGCTCCATCTGGCCAGACGGCAAACAAGAGACAATTACCATCACGTGTTGCGAATGCCATTCGTCGGAAAAGGCTAGAATTTTACGCATTCAATGAGTGGTAACTCAATGATGACAGCGCACCTGTCCATTCAGCGCAACTTGTGCAGCAGTCTTTAACCAAGAACAAAATTCTCCAGACCCGACAGCTGCCGTATTCCCCAGATATCGCACCCCGCATCTTCTTCTTCTTCGCAAAAATAAGTACCCATTTTAAAGAAAAGGGATTTTAAGACATTTAGAAAATCCAACAGAAAGCGACGAGACAGGTGCTCACTATCGCAGAAAAGGCANAGAAAAGGGATTTTAAGACATTTAGAAAATCCAACAGAAAGCGACGAGACAGGTGCTCACTATCGCAGAAAAGGCATTCAAGACATGCTTCCAGCAATGGAAACGGCGCTGCTCGTAGTGTCTGGATTCAGAAAGAAACTGCTTTGAAGGGTTAGAAAGTGCTGCACATTCTTTCTACTATCTCCAATCCCAATACTCTTTATTACATTTCGTATCTTGATATGAGTAACCTAGTGGTTGAAAATCAACCAAGTAAATAATATTTAAAAACAATAATAATAAAAAATTTAGTGTCATTAAAAGCCAACTCCATCTGCTTAAATCCCTGCTTTTCAAAGCTGTAAACAATTCCAAAAAGCGATAAACTGTACACAAAAAAACATATCTACTACTACTTAATTACTAATAGAACAGGAAATAATAAACAGTATAAACCAACAATAAACAATTATATAAGCAGCAAGGAATAATAATCCAGCCTGACCAAAAACGACAAAATGCGATAGGGAAAGGAACATCGACGGATGTGTGAGAGTACGATGTTTCAAGAAAATCAAAAATATCCCGCCCACCGGCGAAAAATGTTTGTATGGACAGCATAGTAAATAACCATATTGAAAATAAATTATGAATGTCATTTGATAATACCACTGTCTCAAAACTTCAAAAATAACCTGCACTAAGTAATTCTATTTCATTCATGTTCCGGTTTGGACTACTAGAGACTGTTTGGATCAACTTCCAGGCTAGTTCTGTTCCGATAGAAAATTACCAATTTATGACGCACATACAAAACTCTGTGCTTTATTTAGTACATCCTTAAGTATTAAAGTTGAAGTGTAACATTCATAACAGAGTTTTAGGCAAGTTTCAGTCGTATGCACATATAATCTGTGTTTAGCTTGATATGATATTCAGAGTAGAAACAATAAAATATAAATTTATGAAGTTATCTGTCATATTGTAGGAAAATAAACTGCTAAATTTCAGAGAGTCTGCAAAATAAAAAAATAACAACTACGGTAAAAAATATTTACAACGCGTTATTCTATTTTTCAGTACCACTACCGCCATTTAGGAACACAAAAGTGACGAAATAAATTTCTTCCAAATGAAACAAATAGTTGTACATGCGCCCGTATAGAAACTGTGATGAAAAGTATAAAGGTTTTGATCCGTCAAATTTTCGCTACATGAAGTTTCTAGATAACAGTGAGTAAGAGAGTGAGAGCCGATTAATTATAATTTAATATCATTATTGATTACTAAAAGTTAAATTTAACAAAAAATAAGGTACTTTTGTGGTAACAGGCGCACAAAACGCTTGCGATACGTGGCATATTTAGGAAACAACAAAATACATAATACACGGTGTGACTTTTTAAATTTTGTTTCAAAAATTGTGAAGAGACTGCGAATCGACTATACAAAGGAATGAAATGCCTTTGATGTAGGCGTACCCATTCGCTGAATTGGCTGCGCGGAACTTTGGAAAGTGCCTTGTGCCTGATTGGCTACTACGTGTTGTGGTAGATTTACTATTGGCTGCGCTGCCGTCTGTCGAGTAAGTTACCATGAGCTGATTCAAGAAGGACGTTCCGACATGTTGCTGCTCGGTGACGCCATTTGGCTCGTGTGTGGCTGGAGTTCGCGGTACAAGCGGCTGTTTGATTAACTGAACTATTATTATGGACATACTAGTTTGCAGCACTTTGTTGTAGTCTAAGATAGCATTCAATGTAAAGAAAAAGACGTTACCGATATAACTGTTCACCTACTTTCCTCTATATGGATATATAATAATTATTAGTATTTATTGAGAAGCTTAGAATGTAGGTAGACATTGACATCTTGTTGACAGAATCAATTGGGATGGAAGCAGAAACATATACAACACAAGTAAAATAATAAAAAATACACACGTTCCTTATCCGGGCATCTAACATAAATCCCATCGCGCCGTAAGCTGGCGTGCAACCATCTACATTACGGAGGTACGATTCCGAGTATCATCTTCGGTTGTAATCAGTCTAATGTTTCTGTGGACAGCGTATACTAACCTGAGGTATTTACGGTGCCGTCATTTTGAAAACAAATATGCAATTTTACATGGCCTACATGTGCACAAAGATTGGTGGGAATCGGTTGGCTCTCGAAGTATGGCATAAAATTGCTATTTTCTTAGATTCTACTACTTTACAAAAGACCGACATAATTGGCTCTCATAGACATAGTTTGTGCTTCTTGTGGATACTGTCAGTACGCAAATTTTGGTTGAATTTTACGTAATTTAATAGATTTGTATAGCCGCAATTTAAAAAAGGCGCTTGGTCCAATTAAAACATGTAAGTTTACATGCTGTGCTGCACTTGTGTGCAAATTTTGTTGGGAAGCAGTTGACTGGTCTCCAAGAGATGGTAGAAAAGACCTATTTTATAATGTGGTGCCAGTTTCATAAATGACGGACGAAAATGTTACAGGCAAATTCCAGTTTTGTCATAGATATTGCCAGCATATGAAATTTGGTTGAAATTAATTGTAACGTATGACACACTAATCTAAAATATTTACCTGTCTTTTATGTAGAATAAATGTGACTCTACCCTTAAGCCTCAGTCATACAAATAAATAAGTCCTCTAAACTCTACCAACTGCATCGATTAAGAGATTCGAAGGAAATCTGAAGAGGAGAAAGGAGGAGGGATCTGAAGGAACAGAACAGTGTGAAGTTTCAAAAACTACTTTAGAGCAACGGTGCACTGCCCAACCTGATTCATGCGAGTAAGGCAAATCATTTTTACTTTCCTTTTTAAGCGTTATGAAAGACATCTTTCCCGAGAGGAAATATCAAGCAAAGTGCGAAATTTTAGGTGTCATTGAAAATATTTAAAATGTATCGCACTCATACACTCATACTATTAAATAACCATACGCCCCGCAGCAACCACTGCAAGCCGCATTTTATTCACTGCCATAAGTCGAAGTGTCTTCCATTCATACTAAGCCTTATGGCACATGTCATGAATAATCACGTTCCACCCCGCTGCCAACACCATCATAACCACATCATACCAATTCCCCATCATCTTCCACGTAAGCTCAATCCACGCCATCGGGCACATCAAGTGTCTCTGAATTGCACTGAACGGTCAGATATTGCAAGTACTGTACCCAGTTTCACGAAATGTGTACATTTAAATAAAATAAAATGCTTTCCTACCTCAGCGTTGCCAATAATCTCTCATTTCCAGGAATGCACTTTCTCGTATTCGTTTCTTGCTTCTGAAATGAAAGCGGTAATATCTCGTCCGGCTCATCAAAGGAATTCAAAGACATTCTGAAATAGTTGAAACATTTAATGCTGTCCTTCTTTAGGTCTTTGAGGATCGTCCAAAACATTACTTTGGTTCATCACATGTCAATAGATGAACCCAAGTCGCCCTCCTATTTGCGTAGTTATCATCAACACAACATATATCTCTTCGCGTTGCTACATAGTCCTGAAATACCATGATTGCGGCAATGTTACATATGAGCAGCAGAACGTGAATGGTTTTTGACGTCAGAGGCGGACAGACGAGGATCGCAGCCGCGACCAATCTCCCGCGCACTAGGTCAGTCTCCGGTCGCCGGCGACTCAGCCGTCTGTGTAGAAGGAACCATACTATCGAGTACATGCCGTAATACCTAACGGCGTAGTACCTATAACAAACCACCTCCGACCTAGTGATTAACGACATAGTGCCTGACGGCATAGTTCCTAATGGCGCAATGCCTAACGGCGTAGTGCCTAAGGGCGCAATGCTTAACGGTGTAGTGCCTAACGGCGTAGTGCCTAACGGCGTTATGCCCAAAACATTATTTGCAGATCAGTCCTTAGTCTTTATTGGCTGATTGTGATAGGATTACATTTAATTATTGCTAAAGATAGATTTATATCAATGAAACGTAAATGCACTCAATATTCCTAACTCTAAATGTTTCTTTTTATAATGTTTACATTATTGCTAGCGAGTGGGTAGCCTCAATAATGANTTAGTCTTTATTGGCTGATTGTGATAGGATTACATTTAATTATTGCTAAAGATAGATTTATATCAATGAAACGTAATTGCACTCAATATTCCTAACTCTAAATGTTTCTTTTTATAATGTTTACATTATTGCTAGCGAGTGGGTAGCCTCAATAATAATATTTTAAGAATTCAAAACTGGAGGTAGGTCGTAAAAGGTTTTTAGACTGTTGGATGATCACAATATATTTACCCACGATATGTCTCTTAGTAGTGTGTTAGTGAATGTTCGTGGTAAAGTATCAGCGTGATACAACCGTCTATGTACGTTCTGGTGGTTGCTGAACGGGTATAACCCAAACTTTCATTTTAGTGTTGCTAATATTATTGGAAAATTAATGATAACTAATTTATTTTTCTAAATATTTAAAATTAAGTGTAGAATTCATACCCGATGTTATCGCTAAAAATTTAATTTTCAAATATTTTCTTTATATACTAAAAATATTTGGAAGATCTGATACGTATCCAATGAGATATTGGTAGTATCAACTAATTCGTAATGCAATTGGTTTTAAGTCCTCGCTTTATCATTTTATTGACACGTATAATTAAATTGTACGTACATAAATTAAAAAGAGTAATAACTGCCAGGGATGTAGACAAGAAGATGTAGGATGTTTCGGGTGAAATATAACGGAAACAAAAAAAAAATCATAAATATCAGAATAATGAAAAATTTCGTAAATGAATTGGTGTGATAGAACAGAGAAGTAAGTAAAATAAAATTAATTCAATAGAAAAAAACGAGTCTTTTTCCACTCTTGTTCAGCAAAACTTTTTTATAGGCGCTGCTTTATCAATAAAGAAACCTTATAACTCAACCCTCCCCAAAAAATTAAATTTCTGCCTACGCCACTGATAACTATAATAAATATTTTTGAATGCATATTTGCGTTTATTAAAATGTTGTTTCACACGCACAATCTTTCAGTTATACAATTCGTCGGTGAAATTCTGAAACAATCATGATCAGATCGAAGTGCATGGCAAATGTACGACAAGCATTACTTAGTAGGATTTAGCGAAGAACGGTTGAAGCTTTACATAANTGTACGACAAGCATTACTTAGTAGGATTTAGCGAAGAACGGTTGAAGCATTACATTAATGTTATTTTTTTCTTACGTAGAATACCGTTTTAAAAATCCTCTATATTGTCCTGTTATTGAATATTTTTAAAGTACCGTGCTTAAAACGTTTTCAGGTAAAAGACTTGTTTGAAATAGTAGCAACCGTGGGAGGAAAATAAGTTCTTTTATGGTTCTGTTTTCATAGAATTAGTTTGTAAATTTTAATCATCATGCGAAGTATGTAACGATATTAAACAGAATGTTTATTTTTGAGATACTGTTTTCTGATTTATAATTAATAAGTTATACGACATTAAAATAAGTTTAAACCGTATGTGTCTGACATTAAAATATTATGTATTATTACTATTATCATTGACGAGAACATCTCTCCAAAATNTTATACGACATTAAAATAAGTTTAAACCGTATGTGTCTGACATTAAAATATTATGTATTATTACTATTATCATTGAAGAGAACATCTCTCCAATTNAACATCTCTCCAAAATGAAACAGTCACCATACAAAGAAGTAGGAAAATTTATTTACACAGTGTACAATAATGTTTCTTTCATATAATATTCTTAATATATATTATATAATTATATATATAATTTTACATGTTAAAAATTATTATTTAAAAAAATGTTAACTTTCAATTATTTTATATCTCTGATCACCGGAGCTGTTTTCGTTCCCTGCTCTTCACGTAAATTAACTTACAGGTTTAACTACACTAAAACTATTCCAAAATAAAAGTCTTATTATATAAAAAATATGTATAATTATTATTGGTGGGGAATAAATAAACAATGATTTACCCACATTTGATTATATTATATAAAAATCATGATATTTGTCGTATCAGTTAAAACGTTAGTAATTACATAATTCCGTGTCAGATTACAAATAAAATTTCAAACAAATTAGGAAAAAAATTCTGGTCAAGTATTATCAATGGCGTTGAATTATTTAAAGGGTGTGCTTTAAGAATAAAAATGAATCACGCTCCTAGGGAATAGAACGACGTAGGTCAACTATCTGTTAACTATACGATCAGTGTTAGATAGGGTGTTCAAAGGAGGAGATGGAAGAAGTTGGCGTATTCAGCTTTATCGCATTCTTAAAATTTCACAAATAATTTCTGAAGACTTTTTAAGCCAGTAAACTAAAATGGAGACTTGTTACAAACTGAAAATTCTTAACCTAACACGGAGAGTCACAAGGTAATGAAAAAAAGTTAATTTTTTCTGAAAACCAAACCCACGCTCTCTCGATGACTGAAGAGGATAAAATTACTGGTACGGATCCTTATCTTAAAATGGCCTAAACGCGCTCCCTTTTACAATACGTTCTACCAGCACAGGCATTACCTGTGCACGTAAAATGGAATGTGTGTCTGGATAAAGACTGTGTTAATATACACTTAATTTTCATACTTGTGGGAAATCAGATATTGTCCGATATTTAGTTCTGAACTGTTCAGGCAACCCGGCGCGCGTAGGGGGTAGAAAAGGTAATCGATTAGTCGCAAAGAAAACTGCGTGTGCGAGTTGTTTACCGTATATTTTTAAAACGCGAGATGTATAAATCTTTTCAAGGAATTTATGATTAATATTTTATTCGTATCGTAATGAACAGAGTCATTTCTTGTCGCTGTGCCTAAGGCTGGATATGAGAGTAGTTGTAACGTGGCAGTTAATTTATATTAAACCAGCTCAGTGGCTATGCGGCCATAAGGACAGGTGACGACCTTATATCAGTTAAGAAGGGCTGCAGTGCAGAGAGGAAGTTTCCATTTTTTGAAGGAATAAGTAACGCGTTGCTTCTGCAAGAACTCAAACCGTGATGACTTGGCACCATATATTTACTACTCCGGGGACATATTCCCTTTCTGCTGTCTTGTAATGAAGTACCAGGTGGTTGCTATAATCAGAGTTCATCAGCAATAAGGAAACAGTTATAAGTTACTATCAAATTATTTGTCTGTGAATTCATGCTGGAATTTGTCTTCATGGTTAATCGTATTTAAACAGTAACAGCTAAAAACAAAACTCATACACAGTATACTATTTTATAATACGTTGTAAGCAGAGTAAAAATTATAGTTTAAAGTGCTATATACTTTATCATAACTGCGCTTGTGAAATTAAGTTGAGACACCAAATTCAACGAGAGTAGTTCTCAATTCCTTCTCATTAAGGGCCTCATTGGTATTTTTATATACTGAACCAGAAAATACAACAATTGTTTTAGTACATTGAAATATGTTCGAAACAGAAAAAAAAACATTTGTCGTATTTTAAGAAATAATTTTTAAAGACATAACATTTTAATGGAAAACTATAAAATAGCCTAAATGGCCATAATAACAGNATTTTAAGAAATAATTTTTAAAGACATAACATTTTAATGGAAAACTATAAAATAGCCTAAATGGCCATAATAACAAAACAATTAAACAAGAAGTTACTGACATAAGTAAAAAAACCTACTTGCCTTAACATGTATGCAACTAATTTTTAAGCAATTTCTTAAAAGCTGAGTTCTCGTAGGTAAAACTTGACTTCTTTTAAAAAGTAATAACATTAGAAATGAAACCAGAAACGTATGCAACATTATTGTGACAGTTACAAATACACACTTGCCTTACCCGGGAATCGAACCCAGTAAATCTAGTACAACAAGTTAGCGTGCAATGCACTGAATTTTGGAGGTCAGATTCAAAGCATAAACTTCGAATCTGATCCTTCTAATCCTTCGAATTATAGAGTTTACTAACCTAAAATATTGAAAGGGCCGTAATTTTTTAAATAAGTGACTGCTACACATAAAACATGTAATTTTACATGGCCTACCGTAGCGCTACTTGTGTGAAGAATTTTGTGGAAACTGGTTGTTTGGTACCTAAGATGTGCTATAAAAACGTTATTTTCTTTTTAAGGCTATTATACAAAATTACAAAAAAAAAAATTTTAAAAAAAAAGAGAAGTTACTGATAACTGCACAGGGGTGCAAATACATTTTAGAGAAGTTCTTGAAAGCTAAGATAGTAGGTAGGCGTTGACGTCTCATTGACAGCAATATCATTAGAAATGAAACCAGAATCATGTGAAACAGTACAAATACAATTCAGATACAGGAGTGACTTACAAAGGTTTTGCATACACAATAACTCGTAAAATTAACCTACCTTGCAATCAAATGTATCACGGAGGTAGGATTTGGAGCATGAACTTCAGATGTAATCAGTGTATTGTTTTGAATAATAGGGTTCAATAACCTGAAATATATACTCAGCCATGATTTTTGAAATAAGAATCTGAGCCAATACAACATAAAAGTTTACATGGCCTACAATAACGCTACTTGTGTGAAAAATTTCACGGAAATCGGTTTATTGGTCTCCGAGATGTGGAATAAAATCTTTGTTTACTTAAATCTTACAGAATTGCTTAAAAAAAGGATCTGTACACAATGTTTGTAATAGATACTGTCACCAAAATTTTTATTGAATTTCTTAAATTGTTAAATAGATATGCCAAATATGAATATAAATATATATATATATATATCTGGCCGCCATTTTTTAAATAATTGCCTGACCCCAAATAAATCAAGAAATTTACATGGCTTTCTGTCGAAATTAGTCGAATTATACTATAAATGTGACAAAATGTTCAATGTAATCACCTGACACTACTTTGAAAAAACCCAGCAAAGGAGGATTTCTCTACGCATATCGTTTAATTGGTCCACGACATATGGCATAAAACCTCCATTGATCATTTGCAGATATTCATAGATGGAGGGCAAAAGTTTATATATTTGCACATTCTATTATTTTGATAGAACCAATATACAAAGTTAAATTCAAATTTGATACCTAAGCTTAAATGTTTGTATACGCGCCACTCAGAAAATCAGATACTTATATAACTAAAACTTATGAAGTAATATAGCCTTCAACAGTACACCAGCCTCGCCAAATGGGAAATAAATATATTAACTCTTTACCGAGATACAGCATAAAAACCATATTATTTCACGTGCAAATATCTTACAAAATGGCACAGAAATTAGGTTCTGCATAGACAATTTTAATGGATATAGCTGATACTGTCAGAGTACAAAGTAAAGTTAAAATTTGTTTTGCAGTTTCGTAGATAAAAAATTAGAAGATTAAATGTTTATTCGGTTGCCATTTTGAAACTGTGTCTGTCTGACTTGACATAGTGCTAATTGTTTGCCATATTTGGTAGATATCGGTAGTTTTTTCGGAGATCACATTTTATTAATTTTTCAAGTGATACCATTTTACAAAATGGTGAACAAAATTTGTTGTTTTTTAATTTGATTGATGTCATTTGTACAGCCATCATGCAAAGTTTCATTTCAATAAATTACATAGTTTCAACGATTCAACATACAAAACTAAAATAGCTATTTGGCCAGCATTTTGAAAATAAGGGTGTGACATACCTAAAACATATCCGTTAACATTACCTGCAGCAGTACATCGTGTTTGCCATATTTGGTAGGAATCGGACAATTGTTTTGTGAGATATGACCAAAATTTTATTTATTCGGTAGGCATTATCTCACAAAATGGAGGATAAAAGAGAATCTGTGTATATATATTTGATGTTTGTTATATATACTCCCAGCATACAAAGTTAAGAGGGAATTTATTAAAGGTTTTCGAAGATATAGCATACCATAATAAAATAGCTGCATGGCCGTCATATTGAAAATAAGCGTCTGACATACGTCTAACATATGTGTACATATCAATGGTGGCATTTATACTTGATTGCGAAATTTGGTATGAATCTGTGATTTTTTCCCGAGATATTACACAAAACTTGATTAATTCATGTAGGTTAACTAAACCTTATAAAATCGCTGACAAAACTTTTAAATTAACTTAT
Organism: Clitarchus hookeri; assembly: GCA_002778355.1. Taxonomy (NCBI): domain Eukaryota; kingdom Metazoa; phylum Arthropoda; class Insecta; order Phasmatodea; family Phasmatidae; genus Clitarchus; species Clitarchus hookeri. The sequence goes on from NQII01004505.1 coordinate 135,142, forward strand.
TTAGGACCTGATTTATAATTGGTTTTCTCCGATGTTCGGAATTCGAAACAAAATATGAAATTAGATTTAACAATCGAATTCAATAAAGATTAATTAAAAATTAATAACAACAAAATCAGAATATGTATTGTTCTTCATATTTATTACACTAACTTTCTTTATAATACAATTTATTTACAGCTTCCTCTTCACAAAGAACAACTATTAAAAGATAAATTAATCTTTCCCATCATCCATTTAATAAATCATTTTGGTAAACTATTTCGTTTTTTTTTCTTTCACCAGGTTGAGGTGCTCTCAGAGAATATATTTTTGGGGTATGTTGTTCTGATGTTGATTTTAGGTTTTGATTACAATTTTTACGAATCGCATGCTTAAAATAAAATGTTTGCATTATTATAATAATTGTCATCATCACATTAATTTTTAAAAATATCTTTCTGAGAAAGAAATTTTAAAAGTCCAATTGTTCATTTATGTGTTTTATTTTTGTAAGATATGCTTTATCAAATTGAACATAACAAACAACAATTTTATTTTTAGTTACTTCGCCTCTTATGCCAAATATTTTATCATTTCCATTATTTAAATAATAGCTTTTTTTTTACCAATATTGGAAGTTTTACATGATTTTAAACATTTAACTCCAATGTGCCCTATTCGTTATTCTATTTCTTCTCACTTCTTATTGAAATATATATTTTTTTATTGAGAAGTATAATCTGGAAACATTTATCATCCAAATAAAGTTTGTTTTGGTGAAGAAATAAAGAAGTGATGAAATATTTTTCTTCGATAGTATTTTCAATTTTTCCACCAATATTTTGTAATACATCAATTAAAGAATAATCTCCTTTTATTTATTTTCCATACTAATTTTTTGGTTTTTTTATATTTTCGGTATTTATCTATTAATAAATTCATGGTTTACATTTTTTTTTTGTATTTTTACAATAAAATTGTTATGTTTTAAAAAGAAACGTATTTTTTATAATTTAGGTTTTTAAAGATTATGGTATTATTTTTTTAAAACCCTTTCAACTTTGTTTATTAATAATTTATATGTATTTTGATATAAATAAAATTAATTAAAATTGAAGTTTGAAAGTTTTTTGACAATCTTTTCCACCAATTAGTCAAATGAATGATATATTAATATTGATAGTTGTAAAATTGAATTCGAAATTCCTATTGGCGATAGTTTTTCAACTTCGAATGATGCCTATGATTATGAACAATTTAAAAGAGCATAAAGAGATTCATTTGAAAATAATATTATTGTGTCATCTAATTTTTTGTTTTTCAATTTTATGGAATTCAAATTTTTTATAATGTAAATATTTTTAAAGTTAATGAAAACCCAGGAATCAGTTAAGAATAATGAATTCATAAATTAGAAGTTAAACTAAAGAAAATACTATAAATATGGATGGAGATGAACCCAATGGATCAAAATATAAAATAATTTAACTAAATAGTAATAAAAATAAAAAAACTATTAAATTTGATTGTAGTACTAAACCAGTTAAAATTCTTGATCATACGAGACTGTTATCTCGTTTTATAAGAAAATACTGTAAAATTTTTGGAAAAAGCGCTTATAAACTTTATTGTTGTAGAATATTATCAGATAATAATTTTTTTAAATCCAACACAATTATATGTGATGCTTTGACAAAAGAAAAAAACATCTTATCCAGAAAAGATTTTTATTTAAGAATTAGTTATTTTTGTGGCCACTTGTTGAATTTCGATGAGATGTTGAAATATAAATGAATCAATTTATTGATTAACCAAAAATTCCTATGAAATTTAGATGCTGTCAATTTGAAGAATAACCATCTTTTAAAGAAAAACTATTAATTTTTAGATAAATATAAAATAAGTATTTAATGATATTTATTATGATTTGCCTGGTTGTATTATAGTCGGATTTCAAACTAATGAAAAATAGTAATATTAGCAGTTTGTTCTTGCTTCTATTTATAATAGTTGAGATACGAAAAATGTTTCTACAATTAATGGAAAAGAATAAATTATCCAAAAAAAAAAATAAATTGGATTTTAGGATTTGATATTAATTTTAATATAAGCTGTATTTCTTATATAATTATTTTATATATCATAATTTTTATAATAACGGTTCACATTTTATTAAATTATTATTTGATAAAATTAAAATACATATGATTGTTATTCATTTATTAGTCGAATGACATTATTCATGTTATTCATTTTACTTATAGAGAGACGTTATTTGATAATTAATGGGAAAATTAATCTTGTAAATTGTTTTTATAACGATGTACCAGCAAACAAAATATCTAATATCATTTTTATCACATAATAAAATTTAACTTGTGACTTTAAAAAAAAGGATTATTGAACAAATTTTTTAAATAAATTCAAAAAAGATAATGAATCAATTCATTGTATTAATGGCTTTCTGAAAAATTTATATGCACTTATGTATTATTTGTTTTAGTAAAAATTTTTTTAAATATAATTAAAAAGGTAAATTTCAATATTATATTAATGGGAACATAATTTTATCTAGAGTTCTAATAGTCATAGANAATATAATTAAAAAGGTAAATTTCAATATTATATTAATGGGAACATAATTTTATCTAGAGTTCTAATAGTCATAGAAATGTTATTCGAATTTGTACATATTCCACATGTTAGGAGATGATATCAGGAATTTTAATTTATAATTTGTAAATAAATTTTGATGTGGCGATTTCAAGTAGGGATAAGTTAAAAGGGATTAACAATGGTTAATATAATGGCTTCACGTGGAACTAGGAGGGGAGGGCAAACCCCTTTCTCATGGTACCAAAAGAGGGAAAGTTTCTCAGCTCAAGGGTCATGGAACGAGTTAACCAAGCATTCAGTAAGCTTGAGAAGAAGGCCCCTACTTATATAATAAAAAATTTATTTTGCTAATCTTATTTTACGAGTGTGTAGTAATACCATCATACGTCAAAGTCAAACTATGTAATTCTCATGAAAATCTATTAAACTGTTCGTGCGGAATCGGAAGACAGAGATTTCCTTATATACAAAGTCACACGCAATTGACTAATACGGCTACCCTTCTGTTGTTGGCTGGCGCGAGCAGAATGAGACCAAACGGGAACTTGCAGGGACGCGATATGGGAGAACGAATGCTAGCTTTGTGGCGACGCCATTCCTCTTGAATCAGGCAATCCGAAAGAGTATTGCCAGTTAAATTTAAAATTTGGAAGTGCACATAGTTGTAGTTATTATGTAAGCTCGGGACTTTGAATTAGTCAGCAGTAATAACTACGCGAGAAGGGAAGAATAAATTATTGCGTGTAGCTACAAAACAATGGGCGAACTCAACCGATTCTGTAGCGACAGGAAGCTGATTTGGATTATTTTATTATAAGTTGAAAATCGAAGGTCAAACATGATAAGTGGAATATTTAATATAGCTTTACGAGCAGCATAAGGGTGCCACGAAAAGAACGAAGTACATTAGAGAATCGGCCTGATACAATAAATAAAAAACATATTTTAAATAAACTTAAAGACATCAGTAATGTTTTTATCTAACTCTGTGAACTAGAGCCGGGAAGAGATTTGATCACAATTATTGAATTCATATGTAGTTTTTTTTGTTGTGTCGAAATAGATGATAAGTTTCAAATAGTTTTACCAAAAATATATAATTGAAATAAATTTTGAGGAAATTGAATTCAAAATTAGTTTACTTGTAGCATATAATAATGCAAAAAGCTGAGAAATAAATTTTTTACATGCTATAAAATTATGGGAATTTAAGTATTGATTAATTATTACTATCAGATAGCTTATTTAATTCTAAATAAGTTTAAACATAATTAATCAAAACCCTTATTTTCATTAGAACCTATATCTCCATCAAAACTTTCTTTTTTATCAAAACTTTAATTTACATAAAAACTTATATCTTCATACAAATTTGATTCTATATCAAAACTTGATTCCTCATCATTAATAATATCAAATCTTGGGCTAATAATAATTGTAAAATCATATCATGAGACCCGTAAAATTTTAACCTTTCACTAACACATTCGAGATTTTCGTAATAATATATAATTTCAAATCTTATTTTCTTATTCTTGATAAATCCTTTTAAATTTCAAGTTTTAGTGAATTATTTTAACTCAACGACTCCTATTTGACCTATGTTTGGTGATACAAAATTGTCCTCTCTATTAAAAGCGAAGTCTTCAAAATTAACAATATAAATAATCTGCCTACTTTCCTTTACATAGGTGCAAAAAATTTTGATAAAATTATTAAAAGGTTAGATGGTAGTTGGGAATTTTCGTCTCATTAACAGTGATATCATTAGAGATGCAACCATAAACAAATGCAATACTAGTGAGACAATTAAAAATATACCTACAAGTGCGTTACCTGGGACTCTAACTCAAAACGTCTCGTACCATACACAGAGGTGACAAAAGTCATGGGGTAGCAATATGCAAATATACAGATGGCAGTAGTATCGCGTACAAAATGTNGAGGTGACAAAAGTCATGGGGTAGCAATATGCAAATATACAGATGGCAGTAGTATCGCGTACAAAATGTATAAATAGGCTGTGCGTTGGTTGGGCTTTCATTTGTAGTCAAGTGATTCATGTGGAAAGGTTTCTTACGTGAATATGGCCGCAGGACGGGAATTATCAGACTGTGAACCGGAATGGTAGTCGGAGCTAGACGCATGGGATATTCCATTTCGGAAATGGTAAGGGAATTCAACATTCCGAGATCCACAGTGTCAAGACTGTGCCGAGAATACCTTATTTCAGGCATAATCACCCACCATGGACAACGCAGTGGCCGACCGCCTGCACTTAATGACCTAGACCAACGACGTGTGCGCAGAATGGTCAGTGTTAACAGACAAGCAACACTGCGTAAATTAACCGCATGAATCAATGTGGGACGTTCGACTGACGTGTTCGTCAGGACAGTGCGGCGAAATTTAGCTGTACTGGGCTATGCCAGCAGAAGACCGACTCGAGTGCCTTTACTAACAGCATGACATCGCCAGCCGCGCCTCTCCTGGGCTCCTGACCATATCGTTTGGACCCTAGACGACTGGAAAACCGTGGCTTGGTCAGATGTGTCCCGATTTCAGTTGGTAAGAGCTGATGGTATGGTTCGAGTGTGGTGCAGACCCCACGAATGCATGGACCCAAGTTGTCAACAAGGAACTGTGCAACCTGGTGGTGGCTCCATAATGGTGTGGTCTGTTTTTAATGGAATGGACTGGGTCCTCTGGTCCAGCTGAATCGATCATTGACTGGAAAGGGTTATGTTCAGCTACTTGGAGACCACTTGCAGCCATTCATGGACTTCATTCACCCAAACAACGATGGAAGTTTTATGAATAACAATGCGCGATGTCACCGGGCCACAACTGTTCGCGATTGGTTTGAAGATCATTCCACTTTCGCAATTATAGACGCCTATAGAGGCTGCGTGGCTCAATTTTTCTGCCGGGGACATCCAACGACATGTTGAGTCCATGCCAAATCGAGTTGCTGCACTTCGCCGGGTAAAAGGAGGTCCGACACGATATTAGGAGGTATCCCATGACTTTTGTTGTCTCAGTGTAAACTGGCGTGCAGTCAACCTCATTACGGCGGTAGGATTCGGAACATCAACTTCGATAGTAAGCAGTTACAAAGTCAAATATTTACACACAAGTGTGTGAGTCACTTAAGTCATGTAAGTTTTAATTGCCTATCGTAACACTACTTGTGTACATAATTTGTTAAATATAGCTTGACCTTTTCTAGAAATACGACATAAAAGCTTTAGTTTCTCATTTGGAGCTACCATGAAAAACATCCTAAAACAGTCCATGCATAGGCATATCATATGCTTCTAATATATACTAAAATATGTCTAATTAGTTATGAGATAATATAAACTTACCTAAATAATATTTTATTTTTCCTAATTTTGAAAAAAAAGTCTGATTAACATTAATTAAATGTGTTTACATAGCCCACCAAATTCGTGTGAAAAATTTGGTTCGAATTAGATTATTGGTTTCCGATATATGGCATAAATGATGCATTTTATCACCTGGCACTTTCTTACAGAAAGGCGGAAAATGATGATCCATATAAGTATATTTAATGCTTGTGATGGATACTCTTATAAAACGAAACTAAATTGAAGTGAGTAAAATTGTTTAATATAAATTATAAACTGATCAACTTATTTTACAGCCATACTGTATATAAAGCCAGGCACATTTTATACATGGACTATTGAAACACTTCTTCTGGGGTAATCCATTGATTGGTCCCGGGCATATTACTTAAAAGCTCCATTCTCACATGTGGTACTATACTCTTTAGTGTAGAACCAAACTGACATTGACTGGCACATTTTATGTTTGTCATAGACACGGTTACATTTTAAGACGGTTGAATTTTTGTTTGGATATGAGACATTGTGACACAAAAAATTTACATTGATGTGATTTTGAAAATACATGACTGCCTCCTTCAGGCATATTATTTAAAATTGACTGCAGAATAATAACTTGCTATCTGAATTAAGTGAGCATTAGTTAATAGTTTCCCGAGATGGGACACGAAAACATAATTTTTCATGTGCTCTGATGCTTGTATAGATGCTCTCAGCAAATAAAGTAAGTTTGAAATTGGTTACACTTTTTCATAGATATATCATGTTACGTTTAAATGTTTATAAGGACGCTATTTAGATAATAAGCACCTAGCCCGTTAAAATCATAGTCTATCAATTTATATGGCCTACCAAAAAATTACTTTTCTTGCCAAGTTTGGTAGGAAATGTTTGATTGTTTCACGATATATGACAAATATTTCATTATTCGTGTGGTACTATATTACAAAATGTGGGACAAAGTATTCTCTGGGTAGTTAAATTTCATGGTTTTAATGGACAGTGCCAGTGTACAAAGTTAGTTGAAAATTTTTACGTGGTTTCGTAAATATGACATTGTATTCTAAATGGTTTTTAAGGCCGCCATTTTTAAATAATTGCCAGGCTAACTTAAACATGTCAGTTTACGTGATCTAACGAGGTATTATTTAAGTGTTATATTTGGTAGGAATCGGTTGATTCTTTCCCGAGATATTATATTATAATTTTATTTTCATGTGGTGCTAATTTACAAAATGGCATACATGAGAAGATATGTATTGACACATTCGATGGTTGTAAATGATAATTTTACTATAGCAAGATTGGTCAAAATTGGACAAACGGCATGGTCGATTTTGCAAATAAACCTAAAATATTTTTACTGCTGCTATTTAAAAAAAGTTCCTAATTCAATTAAAATGCATGTATGAGCCTGGAATACAACAGCATTATTTATCTATCCAATTTGGCAGGAATCGGTAGTGTAGTTACCCAGATATAACATAAAATCTTAATTTTTAATTTTGCATTATCTTAAAAAAAAACCGAGTTAATAATATAAGCACTATTAAATTCGTACACCTTGCACTGTCAACGTCCCAAATTTGGTTTAAATCAGTTCAATATTTCCTGAGGTATAATGTAAAAGCCTTATTTTTTTCAATGTGCACTATCTTACAAAACGACTTACCAATAACTATTTACATTTTTAAATTCAATGCTTACATAATGCACTGCTAACGTACACAATTTCGTTTAAATCTGTGAAATAGTTCCCGAGATGAAATACAAAATCTTTTTTTGTTAAATTTGCATGGTCTTGTAAAATGGTGGTCTTATAACATTATCGGTTTCTTAATTTATAATTACGTCATGCACATTCATCGCACCAAATTTGGTTTTAATCAGTTAAATGGTTCGCGAGATATAATGAAAAAGTTACATTTTTTCAGTGTTCACTATCCCAAAATGGTGGATTAACAACCTCGTCGCTATCTACATGCAATGTTTGTACAATGCACTGTTAATGTTCCAAATTTTGTTTAAATCGGATAATTATTTCCCCGGATATAACATAGTGGCATAATTTTAAAATAGCCACCATGTTTAAATTAACTACCCGGCGTGTTTGGAAACTATAAAAGTCTTATGCCCCTGCTAAACAATATATGTGGACCCAAATCGGATAAATTTGGTTGTGGGGTTTAAATGTTATCAGGGGGGAGGGCGTACATTCCAGAAAGGCAACCAGGTGATAGCATAAGCCTCTTTTTTCTTCTGAAAGTAGGCTAGTGAAAAAACTGCAAAAAAATGTAAGAAAATCACCCGTATTTAGTTAACAATCCCTTTACAGTGCTGTATAACTTACCTGGAAAATTTTTTGAATTTTTATGACGCACAACTATAGTTTTGTGCGCATTTGTTTGACTGCTTATTGTATTATAGCCGACGTTAGTAAGTATGTATTTGTAGAGGTTAGAAAAACGAGGGAATCTGGGGGGAAATTTAATTTTTCAATGTAATTTGGCTACCTAATTTGATAACTTCATATCGACTTGGAATTAAGCGTTTATTTCATCCTGGTAAAATAACATTCGTATTTGTAGAGGCTTCCAAATTTTATTACCGAAGTGTTTTTCTTGTTGAATAGGCACTATAATCAATAACCGCAATTATCCTACCACCTAAGAATAAATTTTGTTGCATATATCGTTTTCGATTGAGTATTAGTTCCGGGATTATTAGATAATTATCGTATCGATATTTTCAATAGGCGTTTAAAAATATATGAAAAACTTTTACGATAGTTATGAATACCTACCATTAAATTATCGAGTTTCGTAAGAACTTGTGTTACTATCACTGTAAATATTCAGTATATTTGCATATATTTGACACTAAGTTTAAGAAAGTGATATTTTATGTTATGGTATTTCACTTCAGCTGTGCTACGTTTGTTGTGAAAATGGTTCAATTATTCGACATCCAGAAACATGTGGTGTGCCGGGTAAAAATTTAATTTATTCTTGATTGCCATTCTGGTAATCATTTTTCATCACAAACCAAGAAAATATGAACTACAGTCGATTCAAAACTGGAAGAAACTTTTGGAAAAACACCCTAGCCATTAGCTACATGCATATAACATTACAAACAGCGGCGAGCGCGGATACAGTTATGCCGTTAGGTTGCCAGCACAAAGAGAGGAAATAGTTCCAAAGTTTTAACGTAATTGTTAATTTATCGCTTACAAATAGGTGTCGAAAAGACTTGTATCTTATTATGCCAAATATTAATGACGTAATGCTAACGTATTTATATTTCAACGTTTCTTGCGTAGTCACATGATCATGCTCAAGGTGAAAGTAACGCGGCCATTTATTTACTAACCTTCGTTCCATGTGTTGTTGACACACGTGCCAGATAATTGTGCGATTATCTAGTTTAACCTATAATAATTAATTTATTTGTTTTGTTTTACTAATATCCGCTCTCTATTATTTGGTTTTTAATAACGTAGGATTTTAATTTGTGCTCACTTTCTTGTTGTACTGATGTGTTTCGTGCACGTGTCTTTCCTTTGCCACTCTATTCAAACATTGAAATATTTGCAAATAAGAAGTGTTTTCACATTGTAAACTCTGCCATCCTGTCGAAAACCGTTACAACAATTTTTAAATAACGTTTTACAATTGTGCGAAACATCCGACTCAATCATCACGCCATTTTAACGTCTGCAGCAATTACGATCAATACTGATGATCTTGCCTTAGATGTACGGGAATTTATCGAAAGTCACTAACAATCGATTGTAAATAGACAACAACTATCGATTCATCAAAATACTCGCATTTTGGGTTTATAGAATGAAATGTTTTTCGCTGGCATCGCATACTATTTCGAGTGAAATTCTCAAGATTAAAAACTTTACGCTTGTGGAATATCCATTAATAATATATACATGACTTTTATAATGGGTACGTGCATGTACGAACACATGTACACACACAGTGGAATGTAAACATTGCATGTAAACATTGCCATGTGACTGCCACATGGCAGTCACATGGCAATGATTGTTTACCTTTGGCGGAAGGATACGAAATGCGCTTGAAAGTAAATCTTTAGCAGGGCTTCAAGAAAGTCTCTTCCAGTTGTGAACCGACTATAACTTTGCCAGCCAGTTGTTAAAATACAACTTATATCTTTTACTTTTAAAAATTTGTGTTTTGTATAAGAAATATATTACAGTATTGACGCGTGGCATAATTAAGAGTATTATTTAGAGCAGCACTGTCACCACCACCCCCCGCCAGCTGAAATAAGTGTAGAGAGACACGTGTCGATTGTAATCACCGCACAGAAAGGGCAAGCCGAGGCAGCAGCCCGAGCTCAAGCCTTACACGTGTCCTGCTGCATAGGCCTCCCACCCACCACCCACCTCCCCCTACCAAAGCCAAGTACATTTTGTGAGCGCTGGAATATCACGAGATAGTCAGGTGAATTTTGCCTGAAGTCAGAAAACACGCACCGTGGAAGAAATAGCTGACAGAGTAAGCTATGAAAAGGGTGCCACCTCCCCCTCCCCCAACCATCAGGAAACCATGGCACATTTTTGAAGTGCATGGTTCTGCTTTCTCTCACCTCCCTCCCTCAGCCCAACAAGGGGACATGTGCAGTAAATTAGGGAGAAAGGCTAGAAAGGATATAAGCCTCTTTGCGGGGAGGGTGGGGCAGTTGAATATCGCAGTGCAGAGAAGTTACATAAGATCAGTCATTAGTTGAAAATGAGTCGCGCAGAGTGCGGTCAGGGGAAATCAGACCCCCGGCCATAACCGTACATCAGTACGTGAGTACATCAGTAGGAAAGTTCATTATCACCGAGCCGAGAGAAGAGTTACATCAAGAAATCGCGAGAGGATGTCAGAACGAACCCAGAACAGCAGTCCAGAGGAGACAGCACTACATGCGAGCCTTTTCCAAGGCCGCCCACATCGCCGGATCTCATCCACAGCCAACAACATACCACACCAGCAGAGTTAAGTATCAAGTCGCCATCCAGAGAAGTTCCCCCTCCACCACGATGTCGCCCACAGTTAATCTGAGTTAGCCAAAATAAAGTACCACACCTCGGAAGTGTTTCTGTATGTTTTTTTTACTCGAGACAATATATCCATCCTTTAAAGTGAAACACCAAAAGACTACCTTATTGATACACCCTCAAATCCCAGGCGCCTTATAGTCTGTGCCTGGAGGAATTAACTTCGACCCTATGAACCACCTTGTATGCCACAGGTGGGGAATAGCGTCAGTATGCAGGCAAACATACCTGTTCTAGTCACTGTCATTCGAAATATTTTTATCCACGTCATGGGATATCACTGATATATTAAATTAAACATAACTAACAGAATATCTGCAAGTGTTATTTGTACAAATACAGTCATTTTTCAACACCGAATATCTTAAATAAGTAATAATAGAAACATACACACTACGGTGAAGTTATGTTAGCACGTACAATTCTCTGCATTGCTAGTGAAAAATCAACTAACTGATGCTACCCATGATTTAACAAAAGAATTTTGGTCTATTGACAGAATCTAAGTGAAATATACGAAACAAGCAACCAAACAAACACGCAAGATAAAGAAAAAGATTATACTTAGTAAAAGTGTGCCAATTGATAGCATATGCAATGTCACAATATATATATATATATATATATATATATAAAAAATGCTTTTTTCTGTTTTTCATTTTAATTTCACTGCCTTATTTTACAAACAATAAATAAACGTTAACTAGAAGTACGTTTATTTTGTGTTCAGGCTTTTTACTGGGACCATATCTGTACCGCAGCAAAATCGTGTTATTGGTTTGTTTGCTGTATCTCAATGAATGTTTATTATTTCCAAGGCGCAGCCCTGGGGTCCAATTTCTGTGACTGTCGGTATAATTCCTCTAGCGGAATGACGTCATTCCGCTATCGGAATGCTTAAAGACAATTATTGAGCACTCGATAGCTGAATTGTATACCGGAATCGAGCTGTAAAGTGTCGAAAACATTCTGACAGCAAGGCAGCTGCCGGAATTGTCATTCCTTTAGAAAATTGTCTATAAATATCATTGCGAAATGAAGGAAACGTGAAAATAGACATTCCCTTGCGGTTTAATATAAATATTATAGACGGAATAGCGTAAAAAAACAAGAACCATTATCACATATCAAATTACAATTGTTTTAAAAAGTAGAAAAAATGCCATTAACGTGATATTAAGTTAGTACACGAAAATTGATAGGAACGTTGTGAACTTCAAGTGAATCATAACACAAAACTGTTAAAATATAAATAGAATGATGTTAAATTTGCAGTTAAAAATAACTTTTAAAAGCACTGAAATATAACATAATCTAAGCAACGAGTTTGTCTTCACATTTTGGGATGGTCTGATCGAAAAAATGTGTCATATCACACACAAATTGAATTTATTATAATTTTGTCAGAAAAATATTTTCAGATATATCATCGCATTAACTAATTTATATTTGATGAAAAAAGTTTTTGTAATATTTGCTTCATTTGTTAATACATTATTACTTAATTTATGATTATTTTACAGGTTGTTATACATATAAAAGACATTTCAAAAATGTATCATGTATTTATATTAATCTTTTACAAATAATTAACATAATAAAACCTCAAAAGCCCACAATACAAACCAAATAAATAAAAAATATAATATTAAATATTATTCATATAAAAAGAACGCTATCTATCAAGTTAATTTATATATCTGCGTACTTTTATATCATAAAAGTACAAATCTCGTCACCACACTATATATTTTCGTATTTTTTTTAAATATAAAAATTGAGCAAAAACTTTATTCAAGTAAAACATATTTATGTATTATAAAATTAATTTTCGTGTCCACAGCGGGTTTAACAGGATTAGTCCAGCGTCGATGACGAGACACGAATTGCAACTAGGCTAAGTTGTAATATCGATTCCTTGAAATTCCGATACTTTTCATTCCGAAAGTCGTTACGGCCATCTCAAGAATATGCATTTTGGCATTCCGACACTCACTGCCAGAATGGAAGTATCGCACAAATCCGCTAGCATAATTATTACGGCAGTCTCAAGAAATTGGGCTCCTGGACTGCAACCGCGAATGAGGTGTGAGTCATCTCACCCTTCCCTGCTTTTCAAGTAAGCTTGGAGGTGTGTAACGGTACAGCGCGTTGGGGGAGCCACTTGTCATTTTCTGGTCAACGATGAATTATTGGAGGGGAAGTTTTGCGGCCATATTCTCCTGAAAATTAACACGGTGCGACTTGTCATGCTAGGCAATTTGGAGTCAAATTCCCTGAAATGGTAAAAACTATTAGTTCCGTATTCAGCACCTCACCCATTGTTTGCAAAGAATTGTGGAAGATCTTGGGGAAGATTGTTAAGGGTTTTAACGTACTCTGCTGAACTTTCCTTGCAATTTCCTCAATAAAACCATGACTTTCATGTCGGTCTTTTCCGGTTGCCCCTTACCAATTTTCTTGGTAACCTTAGTAAGTGTATTCCCATTCCGCTTCTCTTTAAATGCAACTTTACCACAGAATATAGTATGGTTGCCATTACTTACGAAACGACCCTCGCACGCGCATGTGTGTTTGTATGTGTGTTTATATATATGTATATATATATATATAAGTGTGTGTGCGCGTATGTGTGTAGGATGTTTCTCAATGAGACTCACAAACATCGGGAGGTGATTCTTTATGAAAAAGTAACAGGAAAATATATGAGTCACTTTATACCTAAACCGAATATTAACAGAGGTACGAGCCCTTACAAATCGAGATTGTAAACAGTATTTTTTACAAAATGTCGGTAACGAATTAAAATTAAACGAAAATTCTCCGAACATCGTTTTATGTTAACGGTATCTTCAATGTTTTGATCGCTAAGAAAGTGTGGCGTATTAATACATTTTAGTAGCTGTTTAAGGCCAGAGTGTATGTATGTATCAAGAAGTATGAAAAAAAATATCATAAATATATCCAAATATGTGACAATTTCCAGTTCAGCAAGTAATGGAAAAATAAGGCAGCAGAAATAAATAAATAAAAAAATATAAATAGGTAAAATAAAAATTCTGCATTTGAGGTTTAGAGGTCAGCTAATCGTCATAGGAGCAATATTCTGTCTCGTACGGCTTCACGCGTCTAAATAAATACCTGGAAAGGTGATTTTCAATTAATATGTTACATTACTATATGTAGAAGCTTATGATAAAATCCAAACAGAAACCTGTCAAAGAGAGTCACACCAGAGTTAACAAAGAGGCCAAGTAACGCATTACGTTCGTGTAAGCGTTAGTTTAATTAACTATGATCGGGCACCATGATCGCATGATAACAGCTAATGCCGATACTGAGAGTGGATTACAATTAATAAAGGACCCTATTACGGACGTTCTCAAAGTTATTCAGCGATCACGGTGAACAGCGTGAAGTTACTTAGAGTCTATTCGCGGTTTCTTCACACTTTTTAATTGAAACCTTTGAAAAATCACCCTATGAATGACGTTTTTGGTTGTTTGCTAATGATGTCTTGAATTACAAGCGTTTTATTATTGTGTTAATATAAATTACCTTGTTTTTAACTTAATTGAATTTTTACTTATATTCTGTCTATAAAATAGAATATTCCATTTATAATTAATGTGAATATATAAACATGGTGCAGGTAATATCTACTACGAAACAGTTCATATACAACATAATATCACACTGAGTGTGCAATAATTCAGGGCGGTGCCCCTTTGGTGTGATTTTTATACTTAGTTACAATTTGTTTGCATGAAGCAGAGAAATAGCCTGGAAGTATAACTTTAACAGGGCTTCATAAATTCTAAAATAACCAACATTTTAATTCTTTGTAGTTAGAAAATTATAAATCCTCTTATTAACTGGTTGTTTTTGAGTTCTCGTTGTCTTTTGTAAATTATAAAATATTTTTCACGGTTTATTAATTTTAAAAAAGTTTTGTTATTATTTTTTTAGTTATCTTGGATTATCTTAAAAATAAATAAATATTAAAATTTCCGCACTAACACATGTTTCAATTTTTTCAAATTCAATAAGCAGCAGTTTTTATATTGAATTTAATTTTATATAAAGGTATTTTTTAAAACTAAATTAAATTATTTAACTTTCGTGATGTGTGATATGCGTGTTAATTTTGGAATTACAGAAATATTTTTATTTATATGCTCCTGTAATTTGCTATTTTTTTTCCCCTATATTTTTAGGTAATAGCGATGTCGGAATTTTAGAGGAAGTGCAGTAAGAAATGTTTAATAAATTTAATTTTTTTTTGCAAAAAAATTAAATACAGAGTTAAAGAGAGCGGTTTAGTTCTCTTATGTTACATTTACTTACTCAAGTATCATATATTAAAAATGCTCAAAAACTGAGTTAGGCATAACGCCGTTAGACATTACGCCGATCCGCCATTCTATCTCCCGGCTGCAGTGATGACTCTTCAGGACGTGTGTGCAACATCCAGGTTTTGCCTTCCTCCCTCAAACGTGTATAGATGTGACTAACCAATTATTACCTTTCACCCATAGACCGAAGAAGAGTCTCCTGCACATGTCCGCGACACTGACACGCCCATTGCCAATAGAACTGTTAAACTGAAGTTGTTAACAGTTATGAACGTGTTTGATACGTTCGGTTTTCCAACAGACCCACGCTTTCAAATGTATACGATATTTCGCCTAACTTAAGTATATTATAGTTACATAAAAATTTTGTTAGAGGAAGTGAGAGAAGACATTTGGGCTCCTCTAAACATCGAGACCTTGAGAGCCGAGAAGGGTGAACTTGGTTAGTGAAAGGGTAAAACGTTTCAAAGCCCATAAAAAATGCTCTAACTTCAATTAATATACAAGTATGTTTTGATACCACTAGTAATAGAAAAATAGACAAATTTTAGGACACGGAGAAATGTTATTGTACTGCTGACTTGCGCTTTGTAACCATTGTTACAATTTGGCTGTTTGCGATTCGCTAGAGAGAACATGATCTCGTACATGTTGTTCACAGTTAATACGGCACTTTTGGATGCCCTTCTGAGGGCCTACTTCTCGACCATGTTTGTAACAGTATGTAAGAAATTATCGATGCTATGGTTGCGACGACCTTACTCACGCGTCTATCAACCGAGGCATTAAAATCGTTAGGTATATTAACACACAGAATGCCACATGATCATTGCAACAAACTTCTAGGAGTGATAGGTAATGTAATGAGGAACAAATTTTGTCAGAGAACGGATGTCCGGAGACGCTCCATTGAGACGCCAGGCGTCGTTGTAAAGTAGTTTCACGTGCTTATGAGGTAAGCATTCCGCACCGCACTTCACGTGCTTATGAGGTAAGCATTCCGCACCGCACGTATCAAATGCTTGCTGTCGATCATGCAGTGATTTGTAGCTAGTGAACGTGTAAACTGGCATCGTCCACGAACAAGTTATTTGAGCATTTATCTTGCCACCTTGTTTAAACGGCCAAGCGTAACACAACTTTCTGGTAAACGAGCTACGCCAGCTGCTAGGAAATGTGCAGCTATCCGTATGAGCCAACATTTGGTTTCAAAATGATGGCGCCCCATAACATTTCAACTTTAGTGTTCGCCAACATCTAACTGACACGTTTGATGGTAAGTGGACTGGGAGAGGCAGCCATGTGCCATGGTCACCACGATCGCCCGACCTTACGCCAGTCTATTTCTTCCTGTGGGGCCAAATCAAGAATTATATATACTCTACGCCTGTGGAGAACCGCGACGTTCTCGTAGAATGAATACAGGTGGCATGCAACGCGTTTCAAAACACTCCTGGAAACTTCGAGAGCGTCCACCCGGCAATGTATCGGTGTTGCAACGTCTGCAATCAAGCAACGCCATTTTGAGAAACTGCTTTAGTTTAACGTATGGAAATGTGTAACAGGCAGTCAATAAAGTACTGCAGTCAACAAACCTCTCCCTACTTATTATTACTTCCACCCCACAGTACTACTTAAAATAACACTGTTTCCTAGGAAGTATGCATTTGGCGCCTGTTGTTCGCAACGCTAACTGCCAACCTACCATGCGTTTTAATGTGTTATACAGAAATGCCTAGCGTCTAAACGGGGCGTCTCTGGACATCAGTTCTCTGACAAAAGTTGTTCCTCATTACATTACGTCTCACTAAGGGCACCTGTTTGTTGCGAAAATATTTCAGGACAAGGTATTTTCCAAAACACTTTAATTCAGGACCACTGTCGTGATTAGCTCATTTGAAATTTTACGCTTCTTAACAGTCTGCCAACAAATCACGGACGGTCGGTATCGGAGAAACTTAACGCTGAATGGCTCACTCGTGTAACCGTTAGTCTTCACACAAAGACACGCAACCAATTGCCAAAGAAAAGGTGCAAGTATTCATAAAGGATATTAAAGTATAGCCAGTTGGCCCTACCTATCACCCTAGACGTTTGTCGCAAAGATTGTGTCACAAACTGTACATTAATCCTATGATATACTGTATATATATACAGTATGTCATAGGATTAATGTATATATATATTATATATATATTTTTTGTGTGTGCGTGTGTGAGTGAAGATATTTGGGCGGCTCTTAACAGCGACGTCTTGAGAGCAAATTAGGGTAATTGAGGTGAGTATGGAGCAGTGCCGGAATGAAAGGGCGGGGGATACTAAAAATTCCCGCGAAAACCCGCCGACCAACGGCATCGTCCGGTACGATTCCCACATGCAAAAATCCGGGCGTGACCCGGTCAGGGATTCAACCCGGTTCACCTCGTTGGGAGGCGAGCGGGTTAACCGCTCAGCTACCGCAGCTACTTTGCATATAAGTAACATATAACATACTAATATGCAAATTCACACTTATTCAGAATGTAATATTAGTAGAAGTATGAATTTTTATATAAGTAATAAATATGTCACCAATACGGAAATTCTTACGTCTATAGGATGTCACGTAAATAACAATAATTCATAAAAGTATGGTATTTAAGATTGACTGCACAATCTTGTGTACAGACAAGCGGTTAACTGTTGCTATTTTGTTGATTACCTAATTTTAACACAGGATAAGCATCACGGCATTAGCTTCTTGTTTTTCAGCAGGATATTTTATTTGGCCATTGTTGGTTCAAAAAGTTTCTCATAAACTGTGTTCCCATGCAAAATAAGTCAAATTAAAAGGTGTTTAAAGTCTAGCTTCTTTTGAAAATAATCCAATATATATTTATATACCTTAACGTAACATTCCGTAACGCAATTAACTCTAAATTGATTAGTTTGCTAAAATATATAACATATCCACATTCATGATACCTTGGTGACTTAAAGTACTGAATCGTAGTACTTTCTCTAAAAAAAAAATGGCGTATTAGTGTATTATCTTCCAATAATACACCTATTGATTTCTATAAGTCCACCACTAGTGTACGTACGGTAAAAAAATTATGAATTTTATTAAATTTATTCTTCAAGAATAACATTTTCTATATTTTAATAAGGGCCAAACGACAGAAATTTTTGCGACATACGATTCAAAAGTATGCGCACGCACGCGCGTGGTGAGCTAAGAAAGCGTACGCTTTCTTCTTGTTGGTCTTCCCAAAGTGTATTGCAGGCCTCTCGTTCGATTCTAAACTAAACGAAGCCGTGCAGCATCGAGTAAACGTAAANTCGATTCTAAACTAAACGAAGCCGTGCAGCATCGAGTAAACGTACATATGAATCTGTACGGTTTTTGTTTCGGCAGTCTCCTTGCAGAACAAAGATTGGTGTCACGTCAAAAAAAACTCACAAACATTTATTAATGCTAAACATAAAACGTATTCGTTACCTTCTTCTTAAAGATAGCTCATTCCGTAATAAAATAAATCTCTAATAAAAATATTTTGAGTTTCATCGAATCTGTGTTCACTGAAACTTTTGAAAACTTTAAATATTTTTTTATAATTTGACGAAACGTTCATTAAAAATTTAAATTAAACCAAAATTTCTTGCATGATGAAGTAGAGTAGAAATTGTTGCGACTCACTTGACAGTNCATTAAAAATTTAAATTAAACCAAAATTTCTTGCATGATGAAGTAGAGTAGAAATTGTTGCGACTCACTTGACAGTACATTACTTAGATAAGCCTATACTCTCACATGTTGCATGAAAAGTTAACATGATTATCTGTGGAGTAGTAAGTGGGTTTGGTCCGGGCCAACTGCTTTGAGGGTGGTTTCAACGTTAGGATTTCATTTCACCATTGCAGGTTGTAAATTTCTGACATTGGTCTATATAATGAATGTGAAGATAGTATGCATTTGGGCAGTTGTTGTGAATAAAAAAGTAAATTAATTTGATAAATACATTTAATCAGATTTGGGACTTTCACTCTATTTCGAATATAGCAACACCTAGAGAATTATTTCAGTTTAATATTATGACACATAGCATGATCCAGAAATATAATGTGAAATCTTATAGTCTGCACGAATAGGTGGAATTTCAACCACTGAAGACTTTGACCCNATGATCCAGAAATATAATGTGAAATCTTATAGTCTGCACGAATAGGTGGAATTTCAACCACTGAAGACTTTGACCCACGTGATATGTCACAACTGATTTTCGCGGATTTACAGCGACTTAAGACATCTCCCAGTAACAAGTTGTATTGTTAATCTTATCGACGTTCTACTAATAATATGACCGAAAATAACTTAAATTGTAGTGACTTCTTTACTAGTGATTTTCACCACATTTTCTGATTTAAAACGTAGTGGTGTAATGGGCAATCACTGCCTAAATAGTATGTAAATATTTTTATTATAAAATGTTTATAAAAGATGTATTGTTTTGTAAAAAAATGTTTTTGAATTTATTTCTTAAGTTAAACCGAGATACGGCTAGTTATGTGTATTGATACGTATTGGTACCTTGCGTCGCTTTCTTGTCCTATCCCACAGGAGTAAGGAAACAGAGNTGTGTATTGATACGTATTGGTACCTTGCGTCGCTTTCTTGTCCTATCCCACAGGAGTAAGGAAACAGAGTGCCAATGTAAGTGTGGTTACGCAATATGGGCGACGAATCACAAAAGGAAGCCTCTGCATTCTGCTGTGGAAACGCTACTATATCGGCGGCTCATGACACGCAGTAGATAGAATTTTTGTGTTTATATGAAGAATTTTCTGCTTTAATGAACTTGTTTCTCTCAGGGTGACTCGGGGTGCGTTGAACCTTGCAGATCAAGGCCAGCATTAGTATAAATATGCGGCTCGCCTCTGAGCCGTGAGTTCATGAGAATCGGGAGTTTGGGTTATTGTGTGACGTTAAGCGAAATACGATGAGCTAGAAGAGCAATGAGTAGCACCGGAAGTGACCAGCGGGAGGAAAATATGTGACTGCGAGCATCAGAGCAATGCAGGGTGCGACTGGCAGGCTAGACTATTGGACTGAATGCGTTAGTGAAAGACATTTAAAATAATGGCAACAGACAGGCTGAATGTGTATTAATGATGAGTGTTAGTTCATTGACTATAACCAAACAGAGACATTGAGAACTTCGTTAGTTAGAGTTGAAATAGACTTTAAATATTGCGCTCACTGAGAAATAAAAAGAGTAGTAGTGGAAATAGATAATTTAATCCTGTAAATATATCTGTGGTAATAAACACAACTATCACAAATATCAATAAAATGACCTCATTCCCTCACGAACTGAGGTACTCCTCCGAGGCGTCTTGTAACAGTATGTAACTTTTATTATAGTCAATTTACGGTTTCATCACAATTTTCTAATCCAACCTTTGAACAATTACCCCATTTAAAGTGTGCTTAATTGATTCGTAAATATATCATTATTTTAAGCGTTTTATAATTCTGTTTACACAAACGTAACATATTTTTGGTTAAATTACAATTTTAATTATTTCTTAACTATAATTTATGATGTTTTATTTATAATTAATATGAATAAAATAGTGAGAAAATATGTGTGTTGGTAATGCTTATTGAGAAATAATTCTTATGCATAATTGTATTTCACTGAATACGCACGAATGCGGTGCGCTGTCACTTTTGTGTAATTTTGTGTAGACATGGTTAAGCTTTGTTTGCATGAGGCGGAGCAATATCCTGGAAGTAGAACTTAAGAAAAACTTCAGAAAAGTAGGAATGAACCGTCAATGGACTAGTCATGTTGGTATGTCACAAGGCTCGATGTAGAAATCATTACGATTAGTAATCTTTGTTGTTCTGTCACAGTCATTGATCTGTGAATTGTGTAAACTACATATTGTTCTAGAAGCTTGACTATAAGAATGTATGTAGGCAAAGGCATGTGGGCCAGACAGAGGATGAACAATGTAGAAATCCGTGTGTAAGCGATGTAATAGTGCCTGTTCTGGAAGATTTTCCTTAAGATTGATATATGTAAGAGAGAAACAGAGGGGTCACGCTGTTGTGCACTTGTAGAAAGGACAGGAAATCGTGAGCACTGGCCAAACCCTAGAAAGAGACTACAATGGTTGTTGTAAAAAATACATATGAATACGTCGGGGAAATAATCCTCATCTGGAGGGGAAAAAAACGTTTTTGAACAAAGGTCCGGAAGCCCCTCGTTTCTCTACTACCTCAATTATATAACGTACGTTGTATGGCCAGCGGACTGGATCATATTTGTGTGGAATGCCATCACAAATGTAGTCTGATTGCAGCTTCATAGCAAACGTGCCGAACCGACCGTTTACTTGGACGCAGCGCACTGTTTGATGTAGTATTGAACTGGAAACTACGACTGTCGCGTGTGCATCAGTCGGACGTGGGTAATTTTAAAAGAATGGCCTATTCAAACGCGGAGTTGGCTGATGCGCATTTTATGAATGGGTTGGGAAATGGTAACGGTAGTGCCGCACAACGTCTGCATCGTGCGAGATTCTCAGAACGACGGTGCCGAGATAGGAAAACATATGAAGAAATCTATCGCCATCAAGCCCACCACTGTGACAGGGAGTAGCCAAGATGGACGAGGACTCCAGAGTTGGAGAAGGTGGCTCTGCGTGTGGTTGACGAGAATCTCAACGTAAGCTACTTAATTTAATGTGGAACATACGGTGGTGCGGAAAATGCTGCACTTGAATATGACATATCCCTACCATTTACTGCGTGTTCAGGCCCTCAAAACAGCGGATATTCCTGCAGGACATACGTTCTGCTTTTGGTTTGCCCAACAATATGTGAACCCAGCTTTCTGTGAATCGGTGNTTCAAAATGATGGCGCCCCATAACATTTCAACTTTAGTGTTCGCCAACATCTAACTGACACGTTTGATGGTAAGTTGACTGGGAGAGGCAGTCATGCGCCATGGTCACCACGATCGCCCGACCTTACGCCAGTCTATTTCTTCCTGTGGGGCCACATCAAGAATTATATATACTCTACGCGTGTGGAGAACCGCGACGTTCTCGTAGAATGAATACAGGTGGCATGCAACGCGTTTCAAAACACTCCTGGCAACTTCGAGAGCGTCCACCCGGCAATGTATCGGTGTTGCAACGTCTGCAATCAAGCAACGCCATTTTGAGAAACTGCTTTAGTTTAACGTATGGAAATGTGTAACAGGCAGTCAGTAAAGTACTGCAGTCAACAAACCTCTCCCTACTTATTATTACTTCCACCCCACAGTACTACTTAAAATAAAACTGTTTCCTAGGAAGTATGCATTTGGCGCCTGTTGTTCGCAACGCTAACTGCCAACCTACCATGCGTTATAATGAGTTATACAGAAATGCCTAGCGTCTAAACGGGGCGTCTCTGGACGCCAGTTCTCTGACAAAAGTGGTTCCTCATTACATTACGTCTCACTAAGGGCACCTGTTTGTTGCGAAAATATTTCAGGACAAGTTATGTTCCAAAACACTTTAATTCAGGGCCACTGTCGTGATTAGCTCATTTGAATTTTTACGCTTCTTAACAGTCTTCCAACAAATCACGGACGGTCGGTATCGGAGAAACTTAAAGCTGAATGGCTCACTCGTGTAACCGTTAGTCTTCACACAAAGACACGCGACCAATTGCCAAAGAAAAGGTGCAAGTATTCATAAAGGATATTAAAGATTAGCCAGGTTGTCCTACCTATCACCCTAGACGTTTGTCGCAAAGATTCTGTCACAAACTGTACATTAAACCTATGACATACTGTATATATATATATTCTGTGTGTGCGTGTGTGAGTGAAGATATTTCAGCGGCTCTTAACAGCGAGGTCTTGAGAGCAAATTAGGGTAATTGAGGTGAGTATGGAGCAGTGCCGGAATAAAAGGGCGGGGGATACTGAAAATTCCCGTGAAAACCCGCCGACCAACGGCATCGTCCGGTACGATTCCCACATGCAAAAATCCGGGCGTGACCCGGTCAGGGATTCAACCCGGTTCACCTCGTTGGGAGGCGAGCAGGTTAACCGCTCAGCTACCGCAGCTCCTTTGCATATAAGTAACATACAACATACTAATATGCAAATTCACACTTATTCAGAATGTAATATTAGTAGAAGTATGAATTTGCATATAAGTAATAAATATGTCACCAATACGCAAATTCTTACGTCTATAGGATGTCACGTAAATAACGATAACTCATAAAAGTATGGTATTTAAGATTGACTGCACAATCCTGTGTACAGACAAGCGGTTAACTGTTGCTATTTTGTTGATTACCTAATTTTAACACAGGATAAGCATCACGGCATTAGCTTCTTGTTTTTCAGCAGGATATTTTATTTGGCCATTGTTGGTTCAAAAAGTTTCTCATAAACTGTGTTCCCATGCAAAATAAGTCAAATTAAAAGGTGTTTAAAGTCTAGCTTCTTTTGAAAATAATCCAATATATATTTATATACCTTAACGTAACATTCCGTAACGCAATTAACTCTAAATTGATTAGTTTGCTAAAATATATAACATATCCACATTCATGATACCTTGGTGACTTAAAGTACTGAATCGTAGTACTTTCTCTAAAAAAAAAATGGCGTATTAGTGTATTATCTTCCAATAATACACCTATTGATTTCTATAAGTCCACCACTAGTGTACGNAGATACCTTGGTGACTTAAAGTACTGAATCGTAGTACTTTCTCTAAAAAAAAATGGCGTATTAGTGTATTATCTTCCAATAATACACCTATTGATTTCTATAAGTCCACCACTAGTGTACGTACGGTAAAAAAATTATGAATTTTATTAAATTTATTCTTCAAGAATAACATTTTCTATATTTTAATAAGGGCCAAACGACAGAAATTTTTGCGACATACGATTCAAAAGTATGCGCACGCACGCGCGTGGTGAGCTAAGAAAGCGTACGCTTTCTTCTTGTTGGTCTTCCCAAAGTGTATTGCAGGCCTCTCGTTCGATTCTAAACTAAACGAAGCCGTGCAGCATCGAGTAAACGTACATATGAATCTGTACGGTTTTTGTTTCGGCAGTCTCCTTGCAGAACAAAGATTGGTGTCACGTCAAAAAAAACTCACAAACATTTATTAATGCTAAACATAAAACGTATTCGTTACCTTCTTCTTAAAGATAGCTCATTCCGCAATAAAATAAATCTCCAATAAAAATATTTTGAGTTTCATCGAATCTGTGTTCACTGAAACTTTTGAAAACTTTAAATATTTTTTTATAATTTGACGAAACGTACATTAAAAATTTAAATTAAACCAAAATTTCTTGCATGATGAAGTAGAGTAGAAATTGTTGCGACTCACTTGACAGTACATTACTTAGATAAGCCTATACTCTCACATGTTGCATGAAAAGTTAACATGATTATCTGTGGAGTAGTAAGTGGGTTTGGTCCGGGCCAACTGCTTTGAGGGTGGTTTCAACGTTAGGATTTCATTTCACCATTGCAGGTTGTAAATTTCTGACATTGGTCTATATAATGAATGTGAAGATAGTATGCATTTGGGCAGTTGTTGTGAATAAAAAAGTAAATTAATTTGATAAATACATTTAATCAGATTTGGGACTTTCACTCTATTTCGAATATAGCAACACCTAGAGAATTATTTCAGTTTAATATTATGACACATAGCATGTTCCAGAAATATAATGTGAAATCTTATAGTCTGCACGAATAGGTGGAATTTCAACCACTGAAGACTTTGACCAACGTGATATGTCACAACTGATTTTCGCGGATTTACAGCGACTTAAGACATCTCCCAGTAACAAGTTGTATTGTTAATCTTATCGACGTTCTACTAATAATATGACCGAAAATAACTTAAATTATAGTGACTTCTTTACTAATGATTTTCACCACATTTTCTGATTTAAAACGTAGTGGTGTAATGGGCAATCACTGCCTAAATAGTATGTAGATATTTTTATTATAAAATGTTTATAAAAGATGTATTGTTTTGGAAAAAATATGTTTTTGAATTAATTTCTTAAGTTAAACCGAGATACGGCTAGTTATGTGTATTGATACGTATTGGTACCTTGCATCGCTTTCTTGTCCTATCCCACAGGAGTAAGGAAACAGGGTGCCAATGTAAGTGTGGTTACGCAATATGGGCGACGAATCACAAAAGGAAGCCTCTGCATTCTGCTGTGGAAACGCTACTATATTGGCGGCTCATGACACGCAGTAGATAGAATTTTTGTGTTTATATGAAGAATTTTCTGCTTTAATGACCTTGTTTCTCTCAGGGTGACTCGGGGTGCGTTGAACCTTGCAGATCAAGGCCAGCATTAGTATAAATATGCGGCTCGCCTCTGAGCCGAGAGTTCATGAGAATCGGGAGTTTGGGTTATTGTGTGACGTTAAGCGAAATACGATGAGCTAGAAGAGCAACGAGTAGCACCGGAAGTGACCAGCGGGAGGAAAATATGTGACTGCGAGCATCAGAGCAATGAAGCGTGCGACTGGCAGGCTAGACTATTGGACTGAATGCGTTAGTGAAAGACATTAAAAATAATGGCAACAGACAGGCTGAATGTGTATTAATGATGAGTGTTAGTTCATTGACTATAACCAAACAGAGACATTGAGAACTTCGTTAGTTAGAGTTGAAATAGACTTTAAATATTGCGCTCACTGAGAAATAAAAAGAGTAGTAGTGGAAATAGATAATTTAATGCTGTAAATATACCTGTGGTAATAAACACAACTATCAAATTTAGCTCTTTTATTTTTATTAAGACCTCATTCCCTCACAAACTGAGGTACTCCTCCGAGGCGTCTTGTAACAGTATGTAACTTTTATTATTGTCAATTTACGGTTTCATCACAATTTTCTAATCCAACCTTTGAACAATTACCCCATTTAAAGTGTGCTTAATTGATTCCTAAATATATCATTATTTTAAGCGTTTTATAATTCTGTTTACACAAACGTAACATATTTTTGGTTAAATTACCATTTTAATTATTTCTTAACTGTAACTTATGATGTTTCATTTATAATTAATATGAATAAAATATTGAGAAAATATGTGTGTTGGTAATGCTTATTGAGAAATAATTCTTATGCAAAATTGTATTTCACTGAATACGCACGAATGCGGTGCGCTGTCACTTTTGTGTAATTTATAGACATGGTTAAGCTTTGTTTGCATGAGGCGGAGCAATATCCTGGAAGTAGAACTTAAGAAAAACTTCAGAAAAGTAGGAATGAACCGTCAATGGGCTAGTCATGTTGGTGTGTCACAAGGCTCGATGTAGAAATCATTACGATTACTAATCTTTGTTGTTCTGTCATAGCCATTGATCTGTGCATTGTTTAAACTACATATTGTTCTAGAAGCTTGACTATAAGAATTTATGTAGGCAAAGGCATGTGGGCCAGACAGAGGATGAACAATGTAGAAATCCGTGTGTAAGCGATGTAATAGTGCCTGTTCTGGAAGATTTTCCTTAAGATTTATATATGTAAGAGAGAAACAGAGGGGTCACGCTGTTGTGCACTTGTAGAAAGGACTGGAAATCGTGAGCACTGGCCAAACCCTAGAAAGAGACTACAATGGTTGTTGTAAAAAATACATATGAATACGTCGGGGAAATAATCCTCATCTGGAGAGGAAAAAAACGTTGTATGAACAAAGGTCCGGAAGCCCCTCGTTTCTCTACTACCTCAATTATATAACGTACGTTGTATGGCCAGCGGACTGGATCATATTTGTGTGGAATGCCATCGCAAATAAAGTGTGATTGCAGCCTCATAGCAAACGTGCCGAACCGACCGTTTACTTGGACGCAGCGCACTGTTTGATGTAGTATTGAACTGGAAACGACGACTGTCGCGTGTGCATCAGTCGGACGTGGGTAATTTTAAAATAATGGCCTATTCAAACGCGGAGTTAGCTGATGCGCATTTTATGAATGGGTCTGGAAATGGTAACGGTAGTGCTACACAACGTCTGCATCGTGCGAGATTCCCAGAACGAAGGTGCCGAGATAGGAAAACATATGAAGAAATCTATCGCCATCAAGCCCACCACTGTGACAGGGAGTGGCCAAGATGGACGAGGACTCCAGAGTTGGAGGAGGTGGCTCTGCGTATGGTTCACGAGAATCTCAACGTAAGCTACTTAATTTAATGTGGAACATACGGTGGTGCGGAAAATGCTGCACTTGAATATGACGTATCCTTACCATTTACTGCGTGTTCAGGCCCTCAAAACAGCGGATATTCCTGCAGGACATACGTTCTGCTTTTGGTTTGCCCAACAATATGTGAACCCAGCTTTCTGTGAATCGGTGTTGTTTCTGTACACTGGAGAGTCAAACAACTGGCACAGGGATGCTTATGCAAATAACAGAGATACGGAACCAATCAGACTAACGCTATGCGGTCGACAGCGCGTATATAAGACAACAAGCTTTTGGCAAAGTGGCTAGATCCGTTACTGCTGCTACAATGGCAGGCTGTCAAGATTAAGTGAGTTTGAACGTGGTGTTATAGTCGGCGCACGAGAGATGGGACATAGCATCTCCGAGATAGCGATAAACTTTAGATTTTCGTGCACGACCATTTCACGAGTGTGCCGTGAATATCGGTAATCCGGTAAAACATCAAATCTTCGACATCGCTGCGGCCGGAAAAAGATCGTGAACGAACGGGACAATCGACAACTGACGAGAATCATTAAACGTGACAGACGTGCAACCCTTTCTCGAATTGGCACAGATTTCAATGCTGGGGCATCAACCAATGCCAGCGTGCGAACTATTCAATGGACCATCATTGATATAGTCTTTCGGAGCCGAAGGCCCACTCGTGTACCATTGTTGACTGCACGACACAAAGCTTTGCGCCTCGCCTGGGCCCGCCAACACCTTCATTGGACTGTTGATGACCGGAAAGATGTCTTGTTTCCAATTTTATCGGGTGGATGGACGTGTACGGGTATGGAGACATCCTCATGATTCCATTGACCCTACATTTCAACAAGGGACTGTTAAAGCTGGTGGAGGCTCTGTCATGGTATGGGACGTGTGCAGTTGGCGTGAAATGGGACCCCTGATACGCCTAGATGCGACTGTGACAGGTGACAGATACGTAAGCATCCTGTCCGATCACCTGCACCCATTCATGTCCATTGTGCATTCCGACGGACGTGGACAATTCCAGCAGGACAATGCGACACCCCACACGTCGAGAGTTGCTACCGAGTGGCTCCAGGAACACTCTTCTGACTTTAGACACTTCCATTGGCCACCTAAATCACCAGACATGAACATTATTGAGCATATCTGGGATGCCTTGCAACGTGCTGTTCAGAAGAGACCTCCACCGCCTCGCACTCCTCTGGATTTGTGGACTGCCCTACAGGATTAATGCTGTTAATTGCCTCCTGCATACCTTCAGACATTAGTCGTGTCAATGCAACGTCGTCTTGCGACACTTCTGCGTGCCCGCGGGGGCCCTACACGATATTAGGCTGGTGTACCAGTTTTTTTGGCTCTTCAGTGTGTGATGCGACATTCCAACGGGAACAGATCATTAATTACAATCATCACAAATTGGGAACACGAAAATAATATCGCAATTGTACAAACATAGCATCAACGAAATATATAGTTAATGTTTAAGCCCGCACTGTTGGCAACTGTTTTAGTGAGACCACATTTTCTGCCAAGGTGACTTAACGGTNGTTAATGTTTAAGCCCGCACTGTTGGCAACTGTTTTAGTGAGACCACATTTTCTGCCAAGGTGACTTAACGGTCACACGTATGAAGCATTCTTGACGAACGACATATCTTTTATTTGGGAAAATGTCTTATTAGAAATGCAACAAATCATGTGCTTTATGCATGATTATGCTACTGCTCATTATGCTGCCCGTGCTCGTCGGTGCCTAAATCAAATGTTTGGTGGTTGCTGGATAAGTAGGGGTGGACCAATGCCTTGGCTTCCGCGAAGCCCTGATTTGAATCAACTAGACTTTTATCCGCGGGGACATTTAAAAAAAAGGCAATTTTGTAAGGAACCCCAGTGTGAGATGTGCGAATATATAGTAACCATATTATTGATGGCTGCGAAACAATCAGGAATTATCCAGGAATATGTACATCAGTGCATCCGGGAGTCCATGCAATTGCTGTTTGATGCATGTATCCGTGCTGAACATTTCCCTTTAAGTCTGTAACGTGCCGTCGAGAAGTTTTCACAAATGTGTAATCGATTTCTGTGCAGTGGCTAATGTTCTGGCGTGTAATGTCGTGGTATGTGGTGCGGTGTAACTACCATGCACAAGATACCTGCGATGGCATTCCACACAAACATGATCAGGACCTCGGGCCATACAATGTACGTTGTGTTATGGGAGCTGTAGTTAAGAAACGAAGCATTTCCGGAATTGTGTGTTAACATAACGTTTTTTTATTCCTCAAGATGCGATGATTGTTTCCCTGAATTATCGACCTTGTTATGATCTTTCAATCAGGAGATGGCATTCTCACAAACATAACACCGGTAATTGNAAATAACAGAGATACGGAACCAATCAGACTAACGCTATGCGGTCGACAGCGCGTATATAAGACAACAAGCTTTTGTCAAAGTTGCTAGATCAGTTACTGCTGCTACAATGGCAGGCTGTCAAGATTTAAGTGAGTTTGAACGTAGTGTTATAGTCGCCGCACGAGAGATGGGACATAGCATCTCCGAGGTAGCGATAAACTTTGGATTTTCGCGCACGACCATTTCACGAGTGTGCCGTGAATATCGGTATTCCGGTAAAACATCAAATCTTCGACATCGCTGCGGCCGGAAAAAGATCGTGAACGAACAGGACAATCGACAACTGACGAGAATCATTAAACGTGACAGACGTGCAACTCTTTCTCGAATTGGCACAGATTTCAATGCTGGGGCATCAACCAATGCCAGCGTGCGAAATATTCAATGGACCATCATTGATATACTCTTTCGGAGCCGAAGGCCCACTCGTGTACCATTGTTGACTGCCCGACACAAAGCTTTGCGCCTCGCCTGGGCCCGCCAACACCTACATTGGACTATTGATGACCGGAAAGATGTCTTGTTTCCAATTTTATCGGGCGGATAGACGTGTACGGGTATGGAGACATCCTCATGATTCCATGGACCCTACATTTCAACAAGGGACTGTTAAATCTGGTGGAGGCTCTGTCATGGTATGGGACGTGTGTAGTTGGCGTGAAATGGGACCCCTGATACGTCTAGATACGACTGTGACAGGTGACAGATACGTAAGGATGCTGTCCGATCAACTGCACCCATTCATGTCTATTGTACATTCCGACTGACGTGGACAATTCCAGCAGGACAATGCGACACCCCAAACGTCGAGAGTTGCTACCGAGTGGCTCCATGAACACTCTACTGACTTTAGACACTTCCATTGGTCACCTAAATCACAAGACATGAACATTATTGAGCATATCTAGGATGCCTTGCAACGTGCTGTTCAGAAGAGACCTCCACCGCCTCGCACTCCTATGGATTTGTGGACTGCCCTACAGAATTAATGCTGTGAATTGCCTCCTGCATACCTTCAGACATTAGTCGTGTCAATGCAACGTCGTCTTGTGACACTTATGCGTGCCCGCGGGGGCCCTACACGATATTAGGCTGGTGTACCAGGTTTTTTTTGGCTCTTCAGTGTGTGATGCGACATTCCAATGGGAACAGATCATTAATTACAATCATCACACATGGGAACACGAAAATAATATCGCATTTGTACAAACATGGCATCAACGAAATTCATAGTTAATGTTTAAGCCCGCACTGTTGGCAACTGTTTTAGTGAGACCACATTTTCTGCCAAGGTGACTTAACGGTCAAACGTATGAAGCATTCTTGACGAACGACATATCTTTTATTTGGGAAAATGTCTTATTAGAAATGCAAGAAATCATGTGCTTTATGTGTGATTATGCTACTGCTCATTATGCTGCCCGTGCTCGTCGGTGCCTAAATCAAATGTTTGGTGGTCGCTGGATAAGTAGGGGTGGACCAATGCCTTGGCTTCCGCGAAGCCCTGATTTAAATCGACTAGACTTTTATCCGCGGGGACATTTACATAAAGGCAATTGTGTAAGGAACCCCAGTGTGAGATGTGCGAATATATCGTAACCATATTATTGATGGCTGCGAAACAATCAGGAATTCTCCAGGGATATGTACATCAGTGCTTCCGGGAGTCCATGCAATTGCTGTTTGATGCATGTATCCGTGCTGAACATTTCCCTTTAAGTCTGTAACGTGCCGTCGCGAAGTTTTCACACATGTGTAATCGATTTCTGTGCAGTGGCTAATGTTCTGGCGTGTAATGTCGTGGTATGTGGTGTAGTGTAACTACCATGCACAAGATACCTGCGATGGCATTCCACACAAACATGATCAGGACCTCGGGCCATACAATGTACGTTGTGAGATGGGAGCTGTAGTTAAGAAACGAAGCATTTCCGGAATTGTGTGTTCACATAAGGTTTTTTTATTCCTCAAGATGCGATGATTTTTTCCCTGAATTATCGACCTTGTTATGATCTTTCAATCAGGAGATGGCATTCTCACAAACATAACACCGGTAATTGGGACACGAGCCGAGCACCTGAACAACACCACAAGGTACTCCCTCCACCAGGGAGGAAGGCCTTGGAGTTTGTTAGTCAACACGCGCTCAATATCAATGCTGGAAGCGGGGCGGACACGGGGCATTTATCCTTGGTCGCCGAGATGAATAGGCCAGGAGATGGAATGTGCCGACCGCCGTAATACGTCTACTCATCAGCCTACGGAGCCAGGATTTAGGCGAAGACGTTCTTTTTAAATAGCTTCCAAACTAAATAATGTTTTGTAGCTACGTTTACTTATATTTAACTTTTATTATCTCTCAGCTTCTCCGATTTAACTTATATTTCATGTAACGAGTTGTAACTAATATTATGTAAATCCAACAAATTGCAAACCTACTTAATTCAATTTATTTCTGAGTACTACGCTTCCTCCAAATAATAAAATTTACTATTTAAACTTGACATAAAATTGCAGCAAACTGTATTTTGCAACAACCAGTATAAACTCCCGAAAAAAAGTCCAGAGGTCTTTTGCTATTTTTGCCTACAACCTTTAGTCTTTTACGTATTGTCTGAAGATATGCTTATGTAGTGTAACACTCTGGATCATCCTGTGCTGTTAAACTTGACATCTTAAACGCAAGACTTTGATTTTAATTTAATAAGTTCCAAGAACCCACAATCTCTACAAGTTTGGTTTGAATGCTGTGACTTCCCGGCGCAACATACAGAACAATATTTTCGACCATTATGGCTGAGAAAAATTCTTTAATACCTTCCTGAGATAAATTCATTTAATATTAAATAACTAATGTTGTAGGCGCCACTGCTTGAGTAAAGCAAGAAATAAAATTAGTGTATGTCGGATAATCGAAAACTATTTTGTGTTAACTATATCGATAAAGGACATTAATGTGCTGTATTTGGCTCGTGAGACTAAATGTTCCTATTTCCGGAAAATTATAGGAAGTAAGGGATTAGACAATTAGTGAAAAGTGACTTTTATACTTGGCATACTGTAGGTGAATTAGGAAATCATAATTATGTATTATATTTATGAGCATGCTTGTTTACACGGATGTATTGATGTACATATCATTATTGATATAAATTTAAATGCGCGCCTAAGTGTTCATATTGTTGACTGTGAACAACCAAAAGCTGGAATGCCTCCTAGAAAAGTATGTGCTTTTACATAGTAACATTAAAAAGGAACTTGTGGAGGGATATAAAACCCTCCTCTCTTCACACGCTGCAGCAATGGCATATGGAGGTAGAGAAAGAGAGAGATAAGGGCTGGGCATCAGGCGTTGACAGCCGATAACAAAGTTCATGCCAAACAGCTCTCATCAATGCGATTACGCGATTCTCCGGGTCAGTAAAAACGTTACAGCAATTTCGCGTTTGGGGTTTGCCGAATGTTTGACGTTAATCGTGTTGCGGGGCTCCGTCAGAGCTGCGGCCGTGTGAAGGGGGATATGTGGGTTGGGGGAGGTTTTTAACGCCGTCAGATCAAAGTTTTGTGGTTGTTTATTAGCGCTGCTATCGGGATATAGGCAAGGACTTCTCGTTCAACGTCGGGAATCGCGGATCCTGCACAACATTTATTGAATTAGGATCATTCACTCATCCTTCCCCTGCTGGGTGGAAATCTGTGTTATATGCCACTGGATTGTCATATCTCGACATTGAACACTGATGTTAATTTTTAAATCTTTTTGAATGGGGTCTACTGATTCAAGAAATTAAAATGATGGG
Source organism: Clitarchus hookeri (assembly GCA_002778355.1). Classification (NCBI taxonomy): domain Eukaryota; kingdom Metazoa; phylum Arthropoda; class Insecta; order Phasmatodea; family Phasmatidae; genus Clitarchus; species Clitarchus hookeri. The sequence continues at coordinate 169,018 of NQII01004505.1, forward strand.
CTAGCGCGATTTTTTCCAGACAGTAGATTGATGGTTATTAATTTCACGAATTAGATACAGATCATTTTATATAAACTTTTTGAAGGGAAAAAAACGTGTAACTGTCTAAATTAACTTTAAAATATATTAGTTCCTGGAGTTAATATGGGCACAAGTCACATAGGCAAAACATACTAGTATTTGCCAACATATACCCCAAAGCAATGTACGCTGGTTTTTAAAAATAATTTCGCAACGTAATACGATGCTAAATGTATATAAAATCTATATGGGGAATGCCATTTTTCTGCATTTAGAGTAAACTTTCATTACACACAAAATATTGTGTCAGTTTCTCATTAATTATGAATACTTTTTGTAAGAAGTTATTTTCACTGTGTATATTTTAGCAAAATAATACCCAGAAGTATTGCATATACACTGAAGAGCCAAAAAAACTGCTACACCTGCCTAATATCGTATAGGGCCCCCGCGAGCACGCATAATTGTCGCAAGACGACGTGGCATGGACTCGACTAATGTTTGAAGGTATGCAGGAGACAATTTCACATAATGAATCCTGCAGGGCAGTCCACAAATCCACAGGAGTGCGAGGCGGTAGAGATCACTTCTGAACAGCACGTTGCAAGGCATCCCAGATATGCTTATTATTGTTCATGTCTGGTGATTTAGGTGGCAAATGGAAGTGTCTAAATTCAGAATAATGTTCCTGGAGCCACTCGGTAGCAACTCTTGACGTGTGGGGTGTCGCATTATCATGCTGGAATTGTCTACGTCCGTCGGAATGCACAATGGACATGAATGGGTGCAGGTTGTTATGGTGTGATCAGGCCTTAGCTGAACGGCTTGCCTGATCACACCTTCAAACATTAAACTTGGAAACGAGCGGGATTGCAATGACACCATTTGGTCGTCGATCCTTGCGAAAGAAGACAGTTGCAGGAATACCCTCCACCGGTCACTGAGCGGGGCCGCAGAACCACGCGCTTGATATGGGGCGGCGTATCACCCGGAAAGAGGGTCTTTCGTCTTTAGTCCTTTGGGCGACCCGACCAGCGAAGCAGACCAGGAAGATGGGTGTGTCCGGCTGGCGTTAACCGTTTCGCAGAATCAGCCTCCGGCAATATTAAAAAGGTGATGACTTTCTAGTTAGGCTTAATTAAAATGGCGTGAATTAAACGTTAATAAGGAATCACCTTAAATTCAATGTAAAGCTCCCCCGATCAGTAGTAACATAACATAAATAGTTATTGTAAAAGCTTATTTTTAATAAACTTCATCAGATACTGCTGTGCTCTACCAAATCATGAGTCATTATTGAGCTACGACCCTAAACACTTTCAAGTACGAATAAGCTCAAAAAAGCAAGTACGTAACAAGGTGATCGGACATGATGCTTACGTATCTATGACCTATCAGAGTCGTATCTAGAAGTATCGGTGGTCCCATTTCACGCCAACTGCACACGCCCCATACCATAACAGAGTCTCCACCAGCTTGAACAGTCCCCTGTTGACATGTAGGATCCATGGATTCATGAGGATGTCTCCATACCCGTACACGTCCATCAACCCGATAAAATTGGAAACAAAGCTCTTACGACCAGGCAACGTGTTTCCGGTAATTAACAGTCCAATGGCGGTGTTGGCGAGCCCAGGCGAAGCGTAAAAAGCGTAAAGCTTTGTGTCGTGAAGTCAACAATGGTATACGAGTAGGCCTTCGGCTCCGAAAGCCCATATCAATGATGGTCCTTTGAATAGTTCACACGCTGGCACTGGTTTATGCCCCAGCATTGAAATCTGTGCCAATTCGAGAAAGGGTTGCACGTCTGTCACGTTTAATGATTCTCGTCAGTTGTCGTTTGTCCCGTTCGTTCACGATCTTTTTCCGGCCGCAGCGATGTCGAAGACTTGATGTTTTACCGGATTCCCAATATTCACGGTACACTCGTGAATTGGTCGTACGTGAAAATCCAAATTTTATCGCTACCTCGGAGATGTTATGTCCCATCTCTCGTGCGCCGACTATAACACCACGTTCAAACTCACTTAAATCTTGATAACCTGCCATTGTAACAGCAGTAACCGATCTAGTTACTTTGCCAGACACTTGTTTTCTTAGATAGGCGCTGCCGATCGCATCGCGTTACTTTGATTGATTCCATACCTCTGTCTGTTGTTTGCATACGCACGCCTATACCAGTTTTTTTTGGCTCTCCGGTGTACATACAAGAGGAACTGTACCAAATTTGAGGTGAATTTTGGTGGTTCCCAAACTCTTTCGAAAAACTTACATTCTCAATTTAGAAAATGCTTTTCCAGCTATAAACTACGTGCGTGAAATTTCTTTCACTGTATTTATTCAGGAATTAGTCTTGAAAGCGCAGATTTTACTACATAATTTAAATAATTATCATATTCAGAATTTAAAAAAACGTTGTCCATTTTCTTTGAAAAAGTAAATTACAGTAAACGGAAAAATAAGTATATTAGACAACAACATGAGACAATATTTTAAAACCATCGTAACAATTTTAAAAGTATTCAACCAAATCTAAAAAATATAAATATTTTAATCTGCGGCACTGAAAAATTAGAAAGTGGACACTTGTACATTCAGATTTTCAGAAGAAGTTGGTAAAAATATATTTGAAGATCATGCCCCTGTGCGAAAAATACATAAGAGTTCCCAGTAGCGTTTCTTTAGTCAACAAATCTACTAACCTTAAAGAAAAAGAAAAAAGAAAATGAATCATGGCCACAATAATTCAGCACGCATGTTATATATATTTACATATATATATCAAATTTTTTTTTAATTCGACCAACAAACTTCGGCTGGAGGTTAATCACGAAAAAAGAAGTTGAAAACATATAGGACCAATGGTATAAAGTGAATTATAAGGTAGGATAACATTTTTGATGTTGTAACTGAAGAAATAGTTTGACAGTACCACTGTAATATACCTCTCTATGGAATCTTCCCCTCCCTTTAATAGCTGCAACTGTGTAACTGGGTACTGTGCATGCCCCACCTACCAGGTATTGGTAAATATTATTTTCAAAGTAAAACACGTCGCACCGTCTCTGTTGGTAATGATATGTCCAGCATTGCTGAAAACACGTTCCCTTGATGCACTGGTAACTCTGTATACCAGCTGAGAGAGGTGGAGAAATGTTCTCTCTCGGTATTGCCACAACATCAAAAAGTTGTCACCATTTCCGACATTGCTCTGCTCAATATATGTATCCACATCAAAATCTAACACGTAAGGAACCTCATCGATCTGCCACTCGGTAACCATACTTCTTCGTTTAGGTGGTGAAGGTAGCATGTTGAGCACCTCGGGTCCTCCTTGGTTGCCAGCCTGCCAAGATATATTGGCACATAAGCTGCGTACGGTGTAGTAGATTTGAGTTCTGTCGTCTTCTGGAATCGCCGTTAATCGTCGGAAAGACGGCCACAAGAAATTTGCAAAGAGATGAAATTAATGTACTTCCCACTTAAAATGCAAATTCAGCTGTGCTCTGTATTTTCAATGCTTTAATGTCCTGAAAATAAAATAGATACCTCTATAGTAAGAACATCAATTTTTTATATTAGCATACTAACGACAGTTTAATAAGCGTGAAACCAATAACACTTGTATGGTGTCTGAGATTGAGCCTATAGTAGGAAATATATCGTCCCTACTGCTACGCAATAAATAAACATGTTTGACTTACCTCAATTTCACTGGTAATTTATTTGCAATGGGATTTTAATTTGTATAACCACAGCAACACCAGCTGAAGTTTTGGCTCCTTTTCCGTTTCCAGGGCATCTGTATCTTCTCTGCACAAACCTAGGATTGACAGCAACACAGCAACCACTTCATCTGTATAATCTTAAAGTTTGTCTGAATCACCCACATCACACAGAATCTGACGTATATCGCCTATCTGAGAGTGAACTGACTCAAGCATTACGTGCTTGCTGTTCCATCGTGTTTACACGTCTTGAAGAACAGTCCGGTCTAACTTGTTTACATGTCCAGATCTTTTGAGAGACGATACAATATCCTTGGCTGCATTTATAGATGACAGCAAGGAAATATATTTCATCTTGCTGCGATTGGTCATCCAGTGTGTGCTACAAAATGGTGTTGATGCAGTGAGCTGCACACGGCAAACTCACGTAGAAGTCCAGTGCCTTTTTTTATGTTTTCTCCTTGCTCGGTTAAAAATGTCACGTTCTGGAACACTTATGCAGATATCCCAATTTCCGTCAAATGGTTTTTAATTTTCGTGCGGATGTTCTTTCCAATTTTCCGAACCTCTGGATAACTTGTCATCATCAGTATATTGTTTATCAGTCGCCATTCTTTATCAATGTAATGGTTGTCCCCCAAATTATGTGCGATAGTGCTGCGATGGGGCAACACGTTTGCTGTGGAACGTGTCCATAAGTCACCCCTACCCTAATAAGTTCCTGTGCAAGTTCCATAAAACCGCCGTCAAATAATAAAAATTGTCGTAAATATTTTCCATACATCATAACACATTTATCTGTTATGCTGCAATTCACAGAAACAGGCACACGGGTAGAGGTGTCATCTGCTGCGTTTTGTCCACAGAAAAAGTGACGCTTTAAATGTGTTGTCCCAGAACCCGCTTTGAATCGACGCACAGCCTTACACTGGCGACACTGAACGAAACCAACAAGGTGTTCCGATACAGCTTCTCTAATTAATGCAAATTTATTCCACACGTCACTTCGTGCCCTTTTTCTGGTCACGTCTACTTCATACGTTGCTTACGTTATCTTCCTGGAACCATCTTCACTATTCTCGTTAGCCATTCCGTACGGTCGCGTTAACGCACAAGACGCTATTTACTTACGACTGCAGTGAATACACAATACTAACGAGCATTTGCTGTGTAGTTGTGGTGTCAACGCTGTGCTGCTACACCGCCGCAGTCAGGGGAGCGTGAGAGAGCGGTCGAGCTGGACAGCCCGCTCATTTACTGCTCATACTACTTCGGGTGGTCCGCATTTTCGAGTACTCGAATGACCAAATGCGGTTCGAGCGATCAATGTACATTTTATGATCGAGTTTTTCCGTAACAATATGGAGCGTCCATTCGTGTCTACATCACGAAATGGTATACATTAGGTGATAAGACTTGCTCATTGCACATCTCTATTAGATAATTTTATGCTGTAAATAATAGATGCCTGAATAAATTAAAAACTTAAATGTATTATTTCTTTTATTATGACCTCCATTCTTCATGAAGTCATGTACGGCCCTTAGGTGTCTTATAAAATTTTGATTACAAGTACATTAACTAAATAATATATAATAAATTAAAAAATGATATTATTTGTTTGCTGTCACAACAGGGCATCAAGGAGAGTCAATATAATAAATGTGAGTTTCAAACTCTGTGAAACTGTTGATTCAAGCAAACAAAATAACTCTAAAATGGAACTATATCTAGCAGAAAGGGGTAAGATAATAAAACCAAACAGCATCCTTCTGTTAGATTATATTCTCAACCAAAATAAAATTTTGATTACCACTGGCGAAAAGACTTGAACACTCTCTTCGAAGGCACATGATGAACCAGCTTCCATAACGCCGAGAACAGCCGAAAACTTTCAAGTCGACAAGAAGTATCCCAGCCTGTTTGTCCCATTTAAAATACATTGCCCCTGAACTGACTATATCTGTCAACTCCATAAAACTTAGAATGTACTGCACGGAACTGTTACACAGTTTACACCAAATAAACACTACGATCGTCGACTGGCCCGTAGTTTTACGTTGCTCGAAGGAAAGGTTGCTGCCGGCTAGTTTGTTGCGTTTCACGGAAAGGCAGTACTGCGACATATGCGAGCTGCTAGTGTTGCTCTGATCGCCTCATTGATTGTGTGTTTTGCACAGAGAAATGTTCAGGTAAGCAATACTTTCATCCTGCTTTTGATTATTTTTAGATTTGCTTTTTTCTGTTGTTTGTTATTAGTTTCATGTGTGCACGCCTGTATACTCGCTACCATACAGACATTTTTTTTTTTAAAGGGCACAAATATTCCAGTCAAATATGATAGATGTCTACTTTCTCCATTTAAGGAGAACATTTAATATTTAATTTAGAACCGGCCCGGCTTCGCCCGTGTACAATTGAGATTTATAATGATACACTTATAAATAAATTGGGAAAAGACAACTCATTTATGTGAAAACAGAATTACAAACATATACTATGGTGACCTAGGTTTTTAACTGATCACGGTAACCCACAAGGAAGGAAATATTTTTTACCCGATAGCCAAGAAGTGGGGTATTGTTTTTGGAGTGTATCTGTGAAACTATCGCGTAGTTACCACATTTCCGCTTTCCATCCTCATTGTACGAAAATCAAAACGTGAGTTTCATGAAGTTGTAACTTTAGAAATAAGTGTGCAGAGGTACTAACTTATGCGCTTGTCTGAGGGAACTTTATCGATCACCAAAGACTAAGCAACGTTCCCAGCAGCACACATTTGGATGGGTGACCGTTTAGTGGAATAACATCTGAGCGCTTCCGGGCTTCGGAGGGTACGTTAAATATTCGGTCCTGGTTTTTATCGATTGATAGCAGTCGTTACGCCATTTGAGAGGTCCTTGGGTTGCCTGATAAACTCTGACACCAGAGGAAAAACATATTTCGGTCACGTTCCTAGCCATTGCAGAATTATGTTTTGTTGTTATTCCACAATACGCGTAAAAATTTACTGGGATAAACATTATCCTATGTCCTATTCAAGGACATAAAGTCTCTACATACCAAATTTCATCAAAGTCTGTACAGCCATTATTGAGGTGAGTGGTAATAAACATACACACTCACAGATACGCACACAGCCTTTGGCATTTATAATATTAGTAGGATAGAATATCTTGGAAACTACTAAACCGATTCCCACCAAACTTCGCACGCAACTTACACTATCTTAGGCAATGTACACGTATGCGATTTAACATTAGAAGTTATCTTTTTTTACCTATATCAAAGTAAACATTTAATCTTGGAATGCAATTCATACGAAACTATGTAAAGAGTTTCAACAAACGCTGTACACTGAACAGCCAAAAAAAACTGGTAAACCTGCCTAATATCAAGTAGCCCCCCCCCCCACTTACCGAGCCCGCAGAAGTGCCAAAAGACGACGTAGCATGGACTCGACTAATGTCTGAAGACATGCAGGATGCAATTCACACCATGAATCCTGCAGGGCAGTCCACATATCCAATCTGCGCCAGTTTTAGAAAGGGTTTCACGTCAGTAACGTTTAATGATTCTCGTCAGTCGTCGTTTGTCGCGTTCTTTCACGACCTTTTTCCGGCCGCAGCAATGTCGAAGATGTGATGTTTTACCAGATTCTCAATATTCACGGTACACTCGTGAAATGGTCGTACGCGAACATCCAGGTGTTATCGCTACCTGGGAGATGCTATGTCCAATCTCTCGTGCGCCTACTATAACACCACGTTCAAACTCACTTAAATGTTGATAACCTATCATTGTAGCACCAGTAACCAATCTAGTTGCTGACCGCATCGCGTTACTTTGATTTGTTCCACACCTCTGTTATTTTCATAAGCACGCCTATGCCAGTTTTTTTGGCTCTTCAGTGTATGTTAGCAGTATCTATTACAACGTTATTATATACATATATACACACGCAGGAGATTTTTCTGCATCATTTTCTAAGAGTGTGCTACATAGACAAATGCAGTTTTTACTTCACATCTCAAGAAACAATTAACCTATTCATTCCACATTTTGGATTCAAGTAGTACTACGGCCATAATTAAAAGGGAGTAAAATATTTAGTTTAAAAACGAGGGCAATATAAATATTTAATCATAGTGTGCTATATTTACGAAACCGTGTAACACATTTCAAACTAACATAATGTTCAGGTTGTATCTATTACAAATTTCAAATATGTCTGCACAAAGTCACTTTTGTGTGCCAAATTAACCTATTCCACCATTTCCAGGAAATTAATACGTTTACAGACCATCTAATCACAAATGTTCAACATAAGATCTATGTATTTATTTTAAATTATTATGCCATGTCCCAAATAATTTCAAACTAACTTTATAAATGGCCAGTTTCTGTGACAAACATCAGATGTGTTACTGTAGCCCATTACCGGTTTCTTTATTTTTTTTAAAATCAACTTATTGAAAAATAACTCTATGTATAACGTAAACGGTTGTTTTCTAAATACTTCATGTATCACGAGCTTTTTATAATAGCATTAACATAATAGTACCTTATTTGATATAACATTGAACTTTTACTTATATTTTATAAATAAAATATTAAATTCCATTTATAATCAATATAAATAAAAAGAGTAAAAAATAAGTGTGTTGGTAATGCCTAGTAATAAATAGTTCTTATGCAAAATATTGTTACACTGAGTGCGCACGATGGCGGTGCGTTGTAGCTTGCTGTAATTTTCTCTTGGTTCAGTTGTGTTTGCATGAGGCAGAGGGATATCCTGGAAGTATAACTTTAGCAGGGCTTCATAAAAGTGGGACGTAACCATGAATGTACTATAAACAAACATTTCCCCCCGCTATTTGTCACGCGAGAACCGCATAAGAGAATTGAGCTTTTATGCCATATCTCTGAGACCAATCAACTGATTATTCTCCAAATTTTGCACACAAGTATTGTCATAGTAAACCATATATACTGACATGTTTAAGAAGGTGAGGAATTTATTGTATTAATTTTTTATACTTATTAAGCAATTTAATAAAATCGAACCTAACTTTGTATGTTGACAGTATCAGTTAGAAACACTATATAGAGAACATTCGGAAACTCATTGCTCAACTCCAGAAATAGTTTCTTTGGATTAACAGTAACACAAACGTTCTGTACACTTAATTCAAAACGTATTTTTAGTCTACTTTCAGAAGGAAAGAAAGGCTTATGAGATCAATAGCTGTATGTGTGCCTGTGTGCCCTTACATTTAGGTATGATTGTCTGTGCGTGTGGGTGTGTGTGTGTGTGTTTGCGCGTGTGTGTGTTTGCGCGTATGTGTATCCCGTTTAAATTTTTTAACGCAATAACAGAATTTTTCCAAACTTGGAGCACATATAATACTTAGTAAGGACACCTGACTTTTATAGTTTTCAACTACGTCGGGCGCTCACTCTCAGAATTGCGGAAATTTTAAAATTTTGGGCAATATCGTGTCTCGAAAATCATTGAACTTATTTTAACCACATTTGCATGCTGACAGAGCATCAAGAAAGCATTAAATGTAGATATATATTGTTGTTAGTCCACCATTTTGGAAAATAGTAACAAATGAAGAAATAAAAAATTTATATTATATCTCGAAAACTTTTAAACAAAATCTCACCCAATTTGGCAGGTAAGTAATACTATTATAGCCCAAGTAAGCTTAAGTAATTGAAATTGAGTAGATTATATTTTCAAAATGGCCGCCATTCCTTTTTTAAAGGTTTATTTGATACATCTACCACACCGTTTACTCAATTTCGACAAATGTTGGTATTTTGAAAGCATCTGTTACAAGTGTCTTATACACCAATACATTACCACTCTGGTTGGCCATTTTGGAATATTGTGTCATACGAATACTTAACAATATTATGTCATTTTTCTGTATAAAGTTCACCGATTCCTACCAAATTATTTAAACAAGTAGAACTGATGCAAATTATATAAAGATATATGTTGTAAGCATTTCGGACAATTATTTTCAAAATGGCGGCCATATAGCCATTTTTTNGCAAATTATATAAAGATATATGTTGTAAGCATTTCGGACAATTATTTTCAAAATGGCGGCCATATAGCCATTTTTTATCGAATAATATATCGTCGAAATGATGTAATCAAGTCCAACATAACTTTGTATGCTGGCAGTAGATATTANTTTTTTATCGAATAATATATCGTCGAAATGATGTAATCAAGTCCAACATAACTTTGTATGCTGGCAGTAGATATTACTACTATCAAATGTATTTACACTAAGCATTATTTTTACGACATTTTGTAAGATAGTATCATGCGAATAAATATATTTTTATGTCATATCTGGGGAAAATTGACCATTTAATTTAATATTTGGCAAACAAGTAGAACAGGGGCAGATTATGTAAAATTGCATGTTTTATGTACGTCAGACACATGTAATTAAAATGTCAGACATTCAGCTATTGTAGCTTAAAAAGCAATATCCAAATGATCATATTATAGCAGTATATATTACAACAATCAACTGAATATACCCAATAATCTTTTATACGATACTTTGCAAGATAGCATCATGTGAATAAATAAGGTTTATGGTAATATCTCAGGAAACAATTGACCGATTCCTGTCAAATTTTCCAAACTAGTAGTATTGAGGTAAATAATGTTAAGTGGCGTGTTTTACACTTGTCAGACGCTTTTTTTGAAAACGGTGGTGTTAAAACCAGTTTTAGTTTATAATGCCGTATCTCCGAAACCACGTCATCAATTCCAACATAATTTTCTATGCTGGCAGTAGATATTTCATCTATAAACTGTAAATACATGGAACATCTTTTGTCCTCTATTAAGTAAGATAGCGACATGCGAATTAATAAAGCTTTAATGTCATATCTCGGGAAACTATTAACAGATTTGGTAGGCAAATACAACTGCAGCAGTTGGGATAAATTGGTGTGTTTTAAATAAGTCTGGTAGCTATTTTCAGAATGGTGGCTATTTAAAAATATTTTAGCTCAGTACATGTTATCAACGAAACCAATTGGAAATATTTTTGTATGCTGTCAGTGCCTATTACAAAAATAAAATATGTCTATGTAGAGCCTTATTTATCTGCCATATTGTATGACAGCCCAACANGTCAGTGCCTATTACAAAAATAAAATATGTCTATGTAGAGCCTTATTTATCTGCCATATTGTATGACAGCCCAACAAATAAGAATAAAAAATTTCATCTCATATCTCGAGAAACAACCAACTCATAATTACAAAATTTGGCGATCGTAAATACTATGAAAGGCTAATCAATACCGGGAGAGTATCAATTAATACTATAAATTTGAAGGTCAAGAAGATTAAAAACAATGTTTACCATATNTAATCAATACCGGGAGAGTATCAATTAATACTATAAATTTGAAGGTCAAGAAGATTAAAAACAATGTTTACCATATCTTCATAAATGTTCAATGTGACCACCACGAGCGGCCCGAACGACATCTACGCGATAATCAATCTCCATCCATACTCTTGTCAGCATGTCCAGTGATACGTTTTGAATGGCGTACGTAATTCTTGTTTTGAGGTAGTTAATGTTAGCCGGCCATGGTGGACGAAACATTTTTACCTTTATTTACCCCATAGAAAAAATTGCACGAGGTAAGATCCGGGCTTCTTGGGGCCCAGCGATGAAGAGCCTGGTCACCAGCTGCTCCTCGACCAATCCAGCATTGCGGCAATGTCTCGTTCAGGTATCCGCGAACNGAAGAGCCTGGTCACCAGCTGCTCCTCGACCAATCCAGCATTGCGGCAATGTCTCGTTCAGGTATCCGCGAACAGCTAGGTGCCAATAGGGTGTTGCACCGTCCTGCTGGAAAATGAAGTGCCCCGCCACCTCTTCTAACTGAGGAAACGACCACTATATAAGCATCTCCAAATAAGGGATTCCAGTAACAGTGGGCTCGTGAAAAAAGAAAGGGCCGAAAACAGTGTCTTTGGATACAGCGCAAAACACGTTCACTTTGGGGGAAGCGCGCTCGTGTTCGGTGGTTCTATGTGGAGGCTCCTGGCCCCATATCCGCACGTTGTGCTGGTTCATCTTACCATTTATATGGAACGTCGCTTCATCACTGAAAACCAGCTTAGCATGAAGGCATCATCTACCTCGTACTGGGCCCATAAATAATAAATCAGACCGTCCCCATCACATTAACGTGTCGAATGCGAGCTCGCTTCCCACTCACCACCTCACACCGAGAGTTACGAACGCCATCCAAACCGTAACACCGGACATGCTGACAAGAGCGTGGAACGAGTTTGTTTAGCACGTTATTTCTACAGTTTTCAGGGGTGCTCTTTCGATTGAAATTTAGTCTGGCGAGTTTTGTGTTAGCAGTTTCTGAGATAGAGATAATTCCTTGGTTAATTTTTGGCTTCTTCCGTTAATTCTTCGATTTTATATCTTAATCCGATCTAATTACATGTCATTCGGGCCGCTCATGGCAGTCACATGGAAAATTTATGAATGTACGGTAAACAAACTTCACGGTTCCTCGGTTCATTTGATTGGCCAATCAAGGTTTGAGGTTGTTTGGTTTTGATATTACAGAACTTCAATTTTGGGCTAAACTTTTAAACTAATCCTGTATACATTGTAACGCACTCACTGTTTCGCATCCCGCGCGAGCGAATAGAAGTGAAGGGCAGAGGTTATATGATAGCGGCGGTGGAAAGTCAATGGAATTTTTTTTGAAATATAGGCGCGCGCTACACCAAGGGCCACTTTTCTATTCCCAAAAATAAAGCCAACACGTTAATACTTTTTAGGCGTGCACTTCTGACTGTGGTTGTATTGAGTATCCGTATTTATCTGAAGAACTTTATAGTGGTTTGCTGCCCTAATTGCCGTTGTCCTGAATCGGGGTGGATTTAATTTTCTAGGTCTAGGCCAGCAGAGTATAAATTGTGTGACGGGCCTTCGGGCAGGGAGTGGTTGAATTAATGAGTAGCTGAATTTCAGCGATAGACAACGAGCCTCGAGGGAAGTGACCAGCAGAAGGTAAATACGCGATTACGAATATCAAGCACCAAAGTGTACAGCTCGTAGGCTGGACTATTGGTCTAGATGCCTCACTGAAAAACATTACAAATGATGGCAACATACATTCTTAACATGTGTTAATGATGATTATGAGTTAATTGACTATAACAGCTGGCACTCTACGATGATCCGGTTGTTGCAGTGTCTGTTTGGGACGGAATGATTTGAGGAGGGGCCAGTGTTACGTGTTCTCTGATTCGCATCGCGCGAGAGCTAGATGATGTGAAGGATATCAGTTTTATGTTAGCGGTGGTGGAAAGTAAATGGAATGTTTTCAATAAGAGGCTAATACTAAATCAAAAGCCACTTTTCTATTGCCAAAAACCGAGCCGACATGATAATTATTTTGCAGCACGTACTGCTAACCTTGGTTGTATTGAGATTCTGTATTTTTCTGAAGTATGTTCTGGTCGTTTGCTGCCCTAGTTTCTCTAAACCTGACTCGGGGCGCAACGAACTTTCCAGATAAAGGCCAGCAGAGTATAAATTGTGTGATGGACCTCCTGGCCGGCAGGGGTTGAATGAATGAGTGGCTGAGTTTCGGCGATAGACAAAGAGTGGCGAAGGAAGTGACAAGCGGAAGGGAAATCTGCGAAAGCGAACATCAAGCACTGCAGAGTGCGGCGGGAAGACTGTACTATTGGACTAGATACGTGAGTGAAATACATTGCAAATGATGGCAACAGACAGACTGAATGTGTGTTAATGATGAGTATGAGTTAATTGACTATAACGAAATAGTGGCAATGAGAAGGACATTAATTAGAGTTTAAATATACATTAAATATTGCGTTCAATAAGAAATAAAAATAATGTGAGTGGATATAGATAACTGATTGCTGTAAATAAAGCTGTGTGAATAAATTATAAACCAAATTAAGTTCTTAAATTTTTATTAAGACCTCCATCCTTCACGAACTCAGATACGCCCTCAGGCGTCCATGTAATAATATGTATTTTTTAAGTACGACAGACCTTTTAACAGAATGGCGGTCTAAAAAAACATTTTAGTTTTTGTGTTCTATATATACGAAGCTATATAAAATATTTTAAGTCATCTTTGTATATTGGCAGTATAAAACCATCGGATGTGCTACTATGTTACATTTTGTCCTCCATTTATGAAGATTGCCATATGAAAAATTATGAAGGTTTTATGTCGTATCTCGAGGACCAATCGACCGATTTCCCCCAAATGTTACACTGGAATATTTCAACTTATTTTTACTTAATTGTTCACACAATATATGCTACAGAAATACATGTAAACTTTCATGTTTTAAATGGGCGAGACAACGATGTTCAAAATGGCGGTGTCAGAATAATTATGGTAAGATTGCTACATACTCTAAACCTTTTAACCAAATTCAACCAAAATTTGTATGTAGACAGTGAATATTATAAGTGTCGTATATAGAGCCTCTATTTTCCGGCAGTTTTGTACTATAGCATCAAATAAGAAAATAAAATTTTTATGCCATATCTCAAGGACGAACCAAGCGATATTTCCACCAAATTCTTCAAACAAGTAGAGTTATGGTAGGCCATGTAACTTACATGTTTTAAGAAACTGTCACTTATTTTCAAAATGATGAAACTCTAAATATTTATGGTTAGTACACCCTATCTTTTGAAACATTAGAGTGATCAAATCCGAAGTTGATGCTTTAATTCAACTTCCATAATGCAGTGCATTGCACGCTAGTTTATTGTACGAGATACTATGGGTTTAAGTACCGGGTAAGACACGCGTGTGTTTGTGAAACTGTTGAATACTTTCCTGGTTTTATTTATTAAGTTACTCTTTTCAAAGAGAAGACAATTCCTACTTACCAACTCAGATTTTAAGAATTTCATTAAAAAATAATTGCTCCCATGTTGAGGAAAGTAGGCTTATTAGTTTTACTAGCAATTTCTTGTTGTATCAAATAACTTTATTCAAAGTTGCGGCTTACAACACCTGCAGAAAAAGGCGGTGTTATCATGCACGTAGTACAAGATGCATATATTGTAGGCGTGCGAAACGAAATTATTACATACGCAACGTAGCACTCCTACTTTGTATGCAACCTATCCGATAACTTTTATTTACCCAGGTATTTTTGAACACAGTTATTACATACAAAAATACGTTTCGCATGCGTATACAAAGATTTAGTGTTACTATCGGTACAAAGAATCTATCTCTGGAGTTTGGGCACTGAGTTTCCAAACACTCTGTAAAGTAAGCGTTCATCTTTTGTCCGATTTTTTTTAAGATAATGCCAGTTGAGAACTTATATACCATATTTCGGGAACGAATAAAGTGTTCCCATCAAGTGTGTTCACAAGCAGAGTTACAGTAGGCTGACTCTCATACTCCTATTTGTTTTAAACATGATGGCTTTGTAAATAATTAGTTCAGGTTAGTAAACCCTGCCTACCAAAACATTATATTGTTTTCAACCGAAGTTGATACCCATATTGCTATATCCATAATGTAATTGGTTTCATGTCAGATTATGGTACGAGTTGTTCTGTGTTAGAGTCCCGGGTAAGCACATGTGTATTAGTAATTGTCTCACTTGTGTTGCATATGTTTCTGGTTCCATCACTAATGATGACATCATGTTAAAAAGACATCATGGGTTACCTGCCATCTAACCTTTCAACAACTTCATCAAAATTATTTACATTTAAGAAGAGGAAAGTTGGCTCCTTAGTAATATCGGTAAGTTTTTTTTTAGAATAATTTAATTTTTCTTTCAAGTTAGTCCAAAAAATGAGATTTGCATATTTTACCTTGCGTCTCCATAGTTTTCTGATATAGCTCGTAACAAGTAAAATTTATTATTATATTCATGAATTGTACCTGCTTTTAATAATATTTGTTGAGCATTCTTTCATCTCTCAATAAAACTACCTATCAGATTCCCGTAAAATTCTGGAAAAGAAATTTGATTTCTTTTATTGCTCCATTGATGCCAAAATCCCATAACACGAAAAGCAAGACACGGCAGCCGTGATATGACAGCAAAAATAGAATAACCAATCAAATACAAGAACATCTGACGTAAATCTAAGACGTTCTGTCGTACGACCAGCGGTTTTGGATTATAATTTATTTCTATTTTCATCGTGTAGTGATGTAAAAAAAAACGAGTATGACCTTGCAAATAAAAGTTGTTTGTCTAGCTTTTCCTTCAGTGTCCAATATGAAGCTTAAAAGAAAATCTGGGAATTACTGATTTTAAGTCATAGAAATACTTTTTTTTTCAGCTTTAGAAACCAGTAATATACTGACAGTGCATGAATAAATATGTGTTACGGCCTTTTAAAGACAATGCTACCTGACCGAAGCCGGGATGGCTTCCCTCGATCTTCACCTAGAACCAGTCCCCAATTTGCTATACTGGGAGCACTATTTTCTTTCTTGAAACCATACTTTTTTTAGGATTTTCTAGATTTATTAGTCCTGTTCGGTTTTCCTCGGGAAACATTTCCACAGAGTTGAGCCGTCTGCAAACTCTAAACTCAGCAAACATCATCCTCCTACGAGGGAAGTCCGTTCTACAAATCATTTCATACTAACAGCGAGTGTTTCTATCTTAGCTGGGTTTTCATATTAACCCCCGATAATGCCAAACCACAACTATGACCTCCACCAACAAGTACATCACTCATCTGTTTTCATCCTCTTTTGCTATTTTAAGTTCAAAATTTGTGATGAGTCATAATAGAGAACTGTTTGAGACCATGGCACCCTGCACTCACTAGCATTCAGTGATCACAGGTATAGAACCTGGAGCTGTTTTGGCCAGTGGAGGAACAGATGCAACGCAACGGAGCAATAAGGGCGACACCGACTGGTGCATTTGCATGCAAGGTTGTGAAATGGCGTGTAGATTTTCTGTCGTACCTCTGGAAATATGGGGCTTTAAGGGGTTATCCCGTAATTTTACTAGCACAAGTCTACAGCAAAGTTCAGCACATGCTCCTATACTAGTCTTGAGTGTTTACGATCAGTACAGTTTGCCGTAAGGCAGTGAGAAACGACAGTTTTTAGTTATGTTTGGAGAGATCGAAAAGCGATGAGTGAGTGCAGAGAATTTGGAGGCTCTTAACATCGTGGTGTTGAGAGCTGATGAGGGTGTAGCGAGGTGAGTATAGAGCAAAGCCGGAATGTATGGGCTGGGGAAACGGGATATCCCCGAGAAAACCCTTTAACCAGCTGCATCGTACGGCACGATTCCCACATGCGAAAATTAAGGGACGAGCCCGCTGGGAATCGAACCCGGTTCACCTTAAAGGGAGGCGAGTATGTTACCACTACACTACCACTAGACCCTTTCAGAAATTGTTTTTACAATGTGAGTGATGTCATGAAAGTAATCTTCGTACCTCGTCTCATCTTTTCACGATTTTCATTTTCTTGTAGATCAGTAAACGACAGCCGCACAGAAGTTTTGTAGAAAAACCACGTATTTCAAACACCAAGTACACAAACCTCTTGACGATCATGCGCGTTCTCATGTGAGTTGAACTGGTGTCAGTATTTTTAAAAGAGCAGCAATAAAAGAGGGCAGGCAGTGTGGCTGGCGATAGCTGGGATGTGTGCGGATAAGGCAGGCAGGCTGGCAGGCAGGCCGGCCGCAACAGAGGCGACGACAAAGGCAGCGTGGGCGCCGCGGTGCCACAAAGCCGGGCGCGGGATGGAGGCGCGCGCCTAGATTGCGTTGGAGCGCGCGTTGTGGTCATGGCCCGCGGATCTTGGTACCATAGTTTTGGTGAAGGGGGTTGGGGGAAACCACCGTCACCTGTTCCCGACGCGAGGCACCGCGGAGCGATTCTCCCCACCCTGATTCCGCCCCTCTACACGGTGGACTGGGCGGGAGGACCCCATGCTGGGCGCCAAATTGCCCCGGCGTCTGGGCGCACCAGCTCCTCGTTGCCTGCTCCACGCCGACTGCGTCGCCATTTCTGCACCGGGAGGGTTTATGCCCTACATGCACCGAGTTCTTTACTTGAACTTTTGTCGAGCTTTGCTGGATCATTGAGTAAAGATTAAATAATGCTGTTTTACGCATGATGCCATAAAATGTTGTAAGATTATTTGCAATGTATTATATTCGACATATATTTTCTTATGTATACATAAAAATCAGGAAAACCAATTTTTTAAATGTTATTTGGTTAGTTATAGTAAGAAAAATAAATTACAAAATGTTTACACAATTAATCAAGGACATGATTACTGCCATGTTCTAGATTATGTTGTAGCTCGAACATTGCTAAATTATAATAATAATAGTAATAATAGTGCAGTAAAAGTGTGACAAAAACTGAAGAATTTATAATTTCTAATGCCGAAAGTTTTTCTTTCCACGTGTGGAGAAAACTTGTTTTTATCCTTTATACAGAATGAGTACATAAGAATATTCTAACTTTGAAGGTATATAATATCAAAACCAAAGAACGTACAACCTTGATTGAATAATCAAATAAATCGTGAAACCATGAAGTTTGTTTAGCATACATTCATAAATGTTCAACGGGACCACCACGAGCTGCCCGAACGACATCTACGCGCTAGTAAAACTCGTTCCACGCTCTTGTCAGCATGTCCGGTGTTACGGTTTGGATGGCGTTCGTAACTCTCAGTTAGAGGTGGTGAGTGGGAAGTGAGCTCACATTCGACACGTTAATGTGACGGGGATGGTCTGATGTTTTCTTTATGGGCACAGTACGAGGTAGATGATGCCCTCATGCTGAGCTGGTTTTCAGTGATGATGCGACGTTCCATACAAATGGTAAGATGAACTGGCACAACGTGCGGATATGGGGTCAGGAGCTTCCCTATGAAACCATCGAACACGAGCGCGCTTCCTCCAAAGTGAACGTGTTTTGCACTGTATCCAAAATCACTGTTTTCGGCCCTTTCTTTTTTCACGAGCCCACTGTTATTGGAATTCCTTATTTGGACATTCTTATATAGTGGTAGTTTCCTCAGTTAGAAGAGATGGCGGGGGACTTCATTTTCCAGCAGGATGGTGCGCCACCCTATTGGCACCTAGATGTTCGCGGATACCTGAACGAGACGTTGCCGCAACGGTGGATTGGTCGAGGAGCAACTAGTGACCAGGCTCTTCATCACTGACCCCCCAAGAAACCCGGATCTTACCCCGTGCGATTTTTTCTATGCTGTAAATAATTGATCAAGTGTTTCGTCCACCATGGCCGGCTAACATTGACGACCTCAAAACGAGAATTGTGGACGCCATCCAAACCGTAACACCGGACATGTTTACAAGAGCGTGGAACGAATTTGATTATCGCGTAGACGTCGATCGGGCAGCTCGTGGTGATCATATTGACAATTTATAATTTTTTTAATTTGAAAATTATCGGTACCTAAAATTGTATTCCAACAAGTATTGAAAATATTCATGATCGATGTTGCATCATGCACTAGAGTAATGTTTGAAAACTCCCTAAAGCATAGGCATCCCTATTAAATCCAATATGGCAACTGACTAATACTGGCAGCTAATGAAATATTCTGAAGGTCAATAACATTGTAATGAAATAAAATATAAATATAATATTTTTCTAAATTATGACTGAAGGGATGTATTGAAATTTATCTTCCCGATTTAAACATCTACGCCCTTATTTTTCTTGGTAGCCAAGTGGTATAAGGCGTCTGCTTGCCAATCCAAGGTTCACCGGTTCAATCCCACACTCCTCGACTGTACTTTTTGAGCTACAATTAAATTAAAATAAAACAACAATGTCCTTGCTTGCCTATGAGGGAACTGTAGTAGGCGAAACAGGATGCCGGTCGAACGCAGTTGAGAGACCATCGGCATGCTCCTGGTGGTTATAAATCGAGCTGGTGAATGAGAGAGGCAAGAGAGAGAACAGTCGAGAGAGCAAGAAGGAATTATAGAACACGAAGAAACCAGATGAGTAGGTGGAACGACAGTGCATGAAGTACTAAGTGGAATGATAGAGGATGAAATAGAACAGTCTAAAAACAATAACATCAAATGAAAACAATATGTCGAACAATTATCAAATTCAAAGTCTTCAAAGATGGCCGCTGTTGATGAATCCAACATGGTGGAAGATTTTCTGCATACTGTCCCTCTCAGGTTCCTGCCAGAACGCCTGTTTTTTTCTCCATGCTATCCAGCCATAATGCCAGTTTTTCCTCCGTGCTACCTCTGCCAGGTCTCCACCAACATGACACATTTTATTTCCATGCTATTCCTCCCAGGTCCCTGTGGTTTTCTCCATGCTATCCCTACCAAGTGTGTAGGGTTTCCTCCATGCTATCCCACACAGGTTCATGCCAGAACACCAGACTTTTTCTCCCAGCTCCCTACCAGGGTGCCAGGGTTTTCTCCATGCTACCTCTCCCAGGTCCCCACCAGGACGACTGGATTTTCTCAGTACTATCTCTCCCGATCCCTCAGCAGAATGCCAGGGCTTTCTCTATCTCCTTTATTTTCTCACATTAGCTCATTACTTCTTACTTCACGCTCTTGCATTCTGTATGTTTGGGTTTTCTCAGAGTCCCACCAGATGTCCAAACTTCATACTCTTGCATTCCGAGTGCAGGGTTTTCTCAGATTCCTCCTGAACTCCTTTTTTTTCTCATGCCTTCTTCATACCATAAGCATAGCACCCAAAAGCGAAAACGACCGCAGTGTCAAGTGTGACCTAATACTACTTATAAGTATATTTGGCTGTAATTTACGAACCGCTTAAGATATAGTCACCAAATTTTTAACATCTCGAACACCCCCGACAACGAAAAGGGCCGCAGGGCATATTTGAAATTAGCACACTTATAAGCATAGTTAACTGTTATTTCCGAACTGTTTACGATACAACCACCAAGTGCATTACATAACGGGAATGGCAATATTATTGTACGTATTATACAGTAATCATTAAGAACTCTCCAGAGTTGTGACCCAATGAACATGGCACGCACAGTACAAAACGACACGAAGGCTTACCTGTCTGTGCTTAAACACTGTGTTGCGAAACTCCCGTTGTTTATCGTCTTCGAACAGAAACATACTGCTATTCAACACATGTCGACAATGATGACCGACCTAACGCATAATGTCACAGAGGATGCAAACTCCTAGACCCCTAACACATCCACCTTATCTGCGCCCCCAGAGGCAAAACGCTCGACGTACATGACTTTCGCTACATACAAATTTTGTTTATCTTTATCTCCTCTATAATCCCTCAAACTTTGTAAACGGCCTTTTGTTCCATTCTGTATAACATCATTATTTACTTATAGCATTATTATATTGCACTGGTCTTAAAATGAAATTAAATTGCACTAAATATATAAAACATGTGTCAAATTGTTATCTGGAATCCAACATTAAACAATAACAGACCATTACATGCACGTAAACATTTCCATAATAATGAACAGTCAGCCTCATATGTGTACCACAAATCATTTGTAACTGCTTTTTAAAATATATTTGGCAAATTTATTTCTCTGATTTCATTAGGTAAGCTATTATATAACCTTGCAACAATAACCATAATACTATTTGAGGCATAATTTGTTGTTTTAATAGTGTCCATGTGAATTATCTTGTTTTGTACCTATGAAGGTCTTAATTATCAATAATAGCGACATTGAAAAGTATTTTTTTGTTCATATCTTGATACGTAAAGTCATGCTTTCTAACTGTAATTGCATTAAAAGTGGCTGGATTTTGCTCTCCTGAAAAAGTGTTTGGGATGGGATAAGGTGAGAAAAACCTTATAAAATTGTTATTGCCCGTGCTTGTAGGATTTCTAATCCTCTTGTCATCCCATTAGATCAATTAACCCATTCTATGAACATTTACTGTAGATATGAATGCATTAGTGATTAGTATAAACTTTTGCGGATAGAACGTGAAATTTTCTTTTCTTTAAACCGGTGTAAGATGTATGTTACTGGGGATATTTTTGAATTCATGTGACTGATGTGAGCAGCCAAAGTTGGGTTATTGTCAGTGTGTAAGCACAAATATTTTTCACATTTACATATATAATTTATGTATTGCTTACATTTAATTTTAAAGTATTTGGAATATTAGCTATAGTTTTTACACTGGAGAGCCAAAAAAAACTTGTATAAGCGTGCGTATGCAAATAACAGAGGTATGGAATCAATCTGAGTAACGCGATGCGGTCGGAAGCGCCTATATAAGACAACAAGCGTCTTGCAAGAATGATATATCGGTTACTGCTGTAACAATGGCAGGTTATCAAGATTTAAGTGAGTTTGAACGTGATGTTATAGTCGGCGCACGAGAGATGGGACATATCATCTCCGAGGTAGCGATAAAATTTAGATTTTTGCGTACGACCATTTCATGAGTGTATCGTGAATATTGGGAATCCGGTAAAACATTAAATCTTCGACATCGCAGCGGTCGGAAAAAGATCGTGAACGAACGGGACAAACGACGACTGACGAGAATCATTAAACGTGACAGACGTGCAACCCTTTCTCATATTGCCGCAGATTTCATTGCTGAGGCATCAACAAGTGCCAGCGTGCGAACTATTCAACATACCATCATTAATATGGGCTTTCGGAGATGAAGGCCCACTCGTGTACCGTTGTTGACTGCACGACACGAAGCTTTACGCCTCGCCTGGGCCCGCCAACACCGCCATTGGACTGTTGATGACTGGAAACACGTTGCCTGGTCTGACGAGTCTCGTTTCCAATTGTATCGGGCGGATGGACGTGTACGGGTATGGAAACATCCTCATGAATTCATGGACCCTACATGTCAACAGGGGACTGTTAAAGCTGGTGGAGNAAGCTTTACGCCTCGCCTGGGCCCGCCAACACCGCCATTGGACTGTTGATGACTGGAAACACGTTGCCTGGTCTGACGTGTCTCGTTTCCAATTGTATCGGGCGGATGGACGTGTACGGGTATGGAAACATCCTCATGAATTCATGGACCCTACATGTCAACAGGGGACTGTTAAAGCTGGTGGAGGCTCTGTCATGGTATGGTACGTTTGCAGTTGGCGTGAAATGGGACCCCTGATACGTCTAGATACGACTCTGACAGGTGACAGATACGTAAGCATCCTTTCCGATCACCTGCACCCATTTATTGTACATTCCTACTGACGTGGACAATTTCAGCAGGACAATGCGACACCCTAAACGTCGAGAGTTGCTACCGAGTGGCTCCATGAACACTCTTCTGACTTTAAACACTTCCATTGGTCACCTAAATCACAAGACATGAACATTATTGAGCATATCTAGGATGCCTTGCCACGTGCTGTTCAGAAGAGATCTCCACCGCCTCGCTCTCCTATGGATTTGTGGACTGTCCTATAGGATTACAGGTGTGAATTGCCTCCTGCATACCTTCAGACATTAGTCGAGTCCATGCCACGTTGTCTTGCGGCACTGTTGCTTGCTTGCGGAGGCCGTACACGATATTAGGCAGGTGTACCGTTTTTTTTGGGTCTTCAGTGTATGATAACCATGTGACAAGTTTTTTCAACATTTACAGTTAACATATTATTAATGAACCAATTGTAAACTCTAATGAAATCATATTTCATGTATGTCATTTANCAACATTTACAGTTAACATATTATTAATGAACCAATTGTAAACTCTAATGAAATCATATTTCATGTATGTCATTTACCCTTTCAAACCAAATTTAATTTATACTTTAGGATGTTGCAAACACAATTTTTTATGATACTTGCTGTACTTTAGTAGCCACAACACTTGTTTCGTTGTCACAGCTATAAGTTCGGCTACAAATTAAATGAACGAATTGTCACCTAGGCCAGTAAGAGGGTTTGCGAATCATTTATTCACAGCTAATATCATTGGTCATTGAGATTTCAGGTATGCAGTACAGACCAAAATTATACCTTCATGTGCGAAGTGTACACAAGTGTTTACACTGGGTCTAAATGGGTTAACACATTAACATTTCTAGCTTTGTAAAATATTCCAGCATTACCTGCAAATAAGATTACCTGCGGCCCTTTAGTGACAGTTCTCCTAAAATATTAATCTGAAGGAAAAAAATAGCGGTCACAGGACTTATCCCTGGGGCACAACATAAGTCACTTGTAGCTCTTTTCCATATTTCGCATTAACTGGAACATACTGCTTTCGCTTATTTAAAGAGCTAAAAAAACAATTGTGGGCCTCTGCTCTGATTCTAATCTCTTATAGCTTTTGTAACAGTAAGCCGTGATGTACTGTATCGAAATATTCTGTTATATCTCTAAACATCGCCCCTACAATCATCCCGTCATCCAAGGCTCGCCAATTTTTTTTATAACCACAGTGTAATTTGTGGTGGACGATATTTCCATAAACCCATATTGATTACGGCAGAAGTATTGCTTTTTGTTCAAGAAATGTTTTAACTTAAATTTGACACATTTTTCAATGATTTTTTATACAACAGGTAGGATTGAAGTTTGCCAATAGGATCATTGATTAGTCCTAGACCCAATATTATACACGGGTATTACATTAGCAATTTTATATTTATCTTGGAATTCGCCCATGCAAAATGAATGATTATTTATTTGCCCAAGAGCTGGACATATAGTACCATTTAATTTCTTTAGTATAATATTGGTGATTCTGTCGTTTGCTTTACTGGTCTTGTTTTTTAAAATATTTATGTATTTGCTTAATTCAAGGTGCAGTAACTGGGGTTAGGAATATTGAGTTAACTGATTTAAGAGAGTCAGTTCTATTGGACCCTGGATATGGCAGTTTATCTACTAATTCTTTCCGTACGTTTGCAAAGAACCAACTAACTCATTCTCTACTTTTTCAACTGATGTGCGATTACCATATCTGTGCAGAATTATTTTTTCTTGTTGTTTGATATTAGGTTGGCTATAAGCTACCTCATTTTAATTTTCCAGGTTTCTTTGGCATTCCTAATATTTGTTTGTAACCTATTACTGAAATAACTGGATTTCAGTGTACGTGTCATATTATTTGTAGTATTCCAGCATCTATTATAATCACTTTTAAAATAAAGGTTTTGACGATGGTGTTTATGTACTTTCCATAATAAATTTTTATCTTTGTTATATATAGATATTATTTAGTTATCCAATCTGAAAATGGCACTGTA
This sequence comes from Clitarchus hookeri, assembly GCA_002778355.1. Taxonomy (NCBI): domain Eukaryota; kingdom Metazoa; phylum Arthropoda; class Insecta; order Phasmatodea; family Phasmatidae; genus Clitarchus; species Clitarchus hookeri. The sequence continues at coordinate 194,074 of NQII01004505.1, forward strand.
TTTTATACTGCTCAGGTGGTTCTGATGAGTTGTTTATACCTTTAGAATGATAATATATAAGATAATCATTAATTTTTTTATATTATAGCCATTTTAGTCATATGAGTGTTCCGTAAAATAATGTTGTACTACTCTAAAACTTATGGCTACATAGTCTAAGTTACCCAAGCTATTTTTTCTGTCGTTTTTTGAATTACATTTAATACTAGAGCATTGTGATTACTAAGGTTTTAAAGAAGTTAAATGGTTTTATTATATGAGAGTAGCCATTAGTTAGCAGGTGATTAATCAGTGAAATTGTGATAACTGTTACTTTTGCTGGTAACATATTATTGCAGTGTGAAAACCCTAAACTGTAAGAAATTATTCGGAAATTTATCATACCAGTTTATACGCTCAATGAGAAAGCGGAAATGATAATTTCTTCCTCTATACATTAATTGTAGCGTTCCTACATTTGCTCAAGAAAAAGTCAAATGCCTAGGGGAGTTCCTAATTTTCTATAGTAACGACGCTAAAAATTCCTAAATATGCAGCTTGAAGTGTAATAATATTTCCATACAGTGTGTAGGTTAAAAACTACGGACATGTGGCAGGACTGCAAGAGCATGTGATATTTGGTAGAAAGGAATGGGGAAATAATCGAATTTGGGAGGACTCGGAAAAACCCTACTCTTGGAATGCGAAACTTCGTAGGCACCTATTTCAAAAATATTTTACTTTTCTAATATTTTGTTGCAGCACGATGTTAATTTCTATTACACCGTCAGCATTGCGGCAATTTCTCTTGTTAAGTGTTATAGTTAAAATATACGCGTTGACAGTGATTTTATCGAAGGTTGAATTTCATCTTAGCTAACTGTAAAACGAATTATGACGTGCAGCGATGGACAGCGAGCATTGCACGATGGGGAAAATCAGGGTATATATAGCCTTACTGTAAACAGTGATAATTTTGGCCATATTGTAATGTTTTGTAATTTAGCAATGAAGCATACATTGACAGCAGAATAGTTTTCTTAGGTTTGGGGTATGGAGTGTCGGGGAGGTGCCCTGATACTCGGTGAAATATATTGGATGACGGCCATGTTGGTCGTTACCATGACCTTTACCTTTTATACCTCCCCTTTGACTTTGACTTTTGATTTCGGATGACTTAAAACCCTAAAACCGACAACACATTTAAAACAAATTTCCAAAATATTTTAAAAATATGAAAAATATCTTTTAAAAAGTAATTTTTCTTCAGGATTTGAAGTTTATTTTGTATATTAAAGGAAATTTAATGTATCTAAACTTGAAGTTCAATGGTAAAGATCAGTTAATGATTACAAAGCATGGCCTTACAGGCTTTTAATTTAAAACATAATTTTGGGGGGAAAAAATGAAAAGCGGCGTTTAGTTAATTTCTTCGTCAGCCTGGATCTTAAATATGTTGTATTGCTTCCTATTTTAATAATTATACTTGTAACTAATGAAACGAGTTTCAAAATGATTTTGAAGATTTGTTATCTTCTGAAAAAATTTGTGTTAGAATGAACTCTACAGTCAGAGACGCTAGAACTTGGGGCTAGTATGTTTCGGGTTTGAATATTTGATAAGGGAAGTATTTGTTTACTGTTTTAGATGTAATTTGAAGTTTTTGTTACCATTTTAATGGCCGCCGATTTTGCTGTTTTTGTGACAGAATTGGCGTCAATACCCGGAATCGAATAAAAAGTGTTTTACATTCCACGTACACGATTTCCCATGTGCATGTATGCACATTTTCCATCCAACTCTTAAGCAATTTCCGTTGCAGTTTCGAATTACTTTTATTCCCACTTTAAAATATGCCAAAAGGTTGGTTTGTAGAAAAATTTCACCAAATATGCCCCTCTTACCTAGTCTTAATTTATTCCACAATGTTACTGTAATCCTGATAAAAGTTTCAGGCACCAACTGCCTAAGTTGTTATATTTTACCTTACAACTCCAGAAACAATAAAAACTGATTATTATTCCTATAATATAAGACAGAAAGCCTCCTAACATGTGTTCATCGTGTTTATATTCTCTCAAATTCTATAAAACTACCCTAATTATAAAAATATTTTTGAAGATCGAATTCTGGCAAGTTCATTCGAAGGGGCTTTTCGTTTGATGTAACGTTGACCTATAATTTTTCATGAATGCTTGATATTATATATCTAATGTATTTTTGAGGTAGACCTTAACTAGTAATATAAAATCAACATAATTCACAAAAAATTTTTTTTCCACAAGAATGAAGAAATATTAGCATCTTTAATGCGTGAGACCAATATGATTACCTAACTTCTGAGAATACTGCGTGCAAATCAGTCAGCTTTTACATGGAAAGTATTTTGTAACGTATTTTTCTTTCCGTGTTAAATCGTAAAGATTTTAAGTTATTGGATTTTTCCCTTTACGCCTCGTCCATATTGAATGAATTTGCTTGGCAAGATGTGTTGTCAGCTGTGTCCTTTTTTTTTCCTCCCATTCTCCAAATTTTCTTTTCTCTTCTGGTGTCCTCGGCGACGCCAGTTGCCATCAACTCTTTCTTTTGACTCAATCTATTTGGCTTGTTTTGCTCGCCAGCACTTTCCAAGCGGGGACGTCTCCTGCGCCATATTTGATCAGATTCTATCCCCCATTTACCCTTGCCACCGTCGAGCCACCTCTTAGCGTGATTGGTCGCGAAGACAGGCCTTCGAACCTCGTTCCTGGAGGCGGCGAACAGGTAACGCCATGCTCCGTTCGTCGGAGCGAAGGAAAATAGTTGAATGGTTGAGGGACAGAGGGGAGCGAAACGGCGAAGAAGGAAGATATTTCATAACGAAACAAGAAGGGACTCGATTCTATTACTTGGGTCGATCTAGAGTGAGTGCTTATCCTGATTTGTACAGACTGTTCGTGGCAGACCTACCGACGTGTTCCCGCGAGATGTCCTTGTAGCTCAATCTTTCCAGAGTACTGATTTAAATGAAGAGGTTCATTCAATAGGGCAAAAACTGTACCAGATTTTCTCATAAATATTATTTCCTGATGCGATTTCTTTGTACACAATAGTTCTACGACGGACGAGGCAAGAGCAGAATTACCAACATGTAAATTTATAATATAACTGATACGTCATCGACGGGTGCTATTCTTGTTTCCGCACGTCCATATATTCCAAACGTATTGATTGATGAAGAGTATTTTCAAGCCCGGAGAGCTCTGTCCGAGTTCGTGCTATGTGTGATATATACATTGCAAACACATAAGGAAACGGGTGCATCGGTAAAGCTTATTAAGTAATAAAATTACATCAGGGTAAGAGATGTAATTAGAATTTTTTAAAGATACTTATGAAATCATGGGAATGTATGTCTGGATATATGTGCCCCCCTCCCCACCCCCTCAAATACTTTTGAACCCATGAACTGAATATTATCTGACTCGGTACACAAAGGTATAGTAAGTACTTAGTCACAGTAGCGGCTGGTATTGAAAAACACAAGAGCACGTGCACATCCAGTTTTCTGCAAAACCTTTTTTTGTAAAGTTTTAATGGCATTACTTCCATTTTTGGCATTAATACAATTATTATTGTTTATTCCATTGATCACGAACCTTAAAGGTGGTTAATGACAAAGTAAGAACTTTTGAAATCAAACTTTGAAAAATGTCACTGTCTGACATGCATACAATTTAACGGGCACACTGACTGATATGCGCCCAGTAAAGATGGTAACGACGGAATGAAACTAGATCCATGGCGTCAGGTCAAATTAAAAATATTTTGTAAAGGTTTGTGATTATTAAAATTTCTTTTACTTTTTCTATTTCTATAAGTGTAAGAATTAACAAATTCGTAAAATATTCACTTCTTCATTAAAATAATAGCTTCACTTGATAAACGATTGAATGAAGATATCAGGTCCACTGCAGTATTATGTGTATATATGGTGGAAGAATAGGTACTCAGTGTGTGCACAAGTAGATATTAAGCAGGGCTTTCAAAAGTGCTCAGTTGAGCGTGAACATTTTACAGCACTCTTATTCTGAAAGCTGCGATGTTGCAATGCCTTCACATGCATAGCAGGTTTGTGCTCCGTTCTTGGACTATCTGCACATGTGCACAATGAAATGATGTCACCTCTTACGGCCCTTTTAAAATTGGAGACTTGCACACATTGGGCCGTGCTATGCTCGCTTCTGTTTGTTCTCAATGTACGAAGTTACATCCATTTGCGTCCTGAGAGCGGCATTTGCACCCATACAGCTACTCGCTAGATATCAGCATATTCGAAGAAGCGCTTCGACTGACAAGCGCACTTCATATAGCTAATGAGTTTTCCGTGGTAAAATAAGACAAGTCTTTGTTTACTGCACTTAAATGTCAAGAAGAATTCAATAAAACGTTTTTGGTGGGAAAATGTTTATTTTTTGTTGTGAAGAAGTAAATTTTTAATAATTATAAATGCATGTGTAGTTTTTTTATTTACTTCGCTTGACTCTGCTAAAAGAATGATTCTTGCTATTTTAAAATACATAGAAACATTTGTATGTGTACTAGCTCGAATAAAAAAAGAGCTGAATGGCTTTGCAGACACGACAATGAATTCCATTCCTAGAATTCTAGCTGATAGTAAACGCATGAAGAAATTTAATTATTAAAAGTTAAGTCCCTTATTAATAACATTTATAAATAAAGTAATAACAACACACAACATTGTGTACTATAATGCATTCAAAGATATAATCACAATGTTACAGTTTTGAAACATCCTAAACTAAAGAAAGAAATAAACATGTACATATTTCAATTGTTAGAAATAGGGCATTCCGAAACACGGCGTTGGCGGAGGGACCGGGGATCTAATTTTAAAAATTTTGGAAAAAAAAAAAAAAATTATTATTATTATTTTTGAAACATTTAGAAAGATATATTTTTTCGAAAAACAATTTTTCGAATATTCTATGGCTGTCATTTTGTCATCCAGTACCCAAACTTCATGCTCTTGTATTTCAGGTCGTCCCTGGCAAATCCCTACGATGACACCTTTTTCCCAGATCCCCACGACGATGTCCTAAGCCAGTACCCAAACTTGATGCTCTTGCCCTCCAGGTCGCCCCGCGACGACGCCCCGGCAAATCCCTACGACGACGCCATCGTCCCAGATCCCCGCGACGATGCCCTGATCCCAGAGCAGCCATTTTGTCAGTCAGTAGCAATGGCGGCTATTTTGGCAGCCAGTACTCTTGTCCCCTCGACGATGCCACGACCCCAGATTCCTGCCACGCACTGTATGATCGAATTCACAACTCATGGAAATATACTCCCACACATATATGCTTTCTGCCTGATACTTCACGACCGACCCGCATAGTACATCTGTCGAGACGAAGTCATCAATATACTTTCGTGAATGCCGCAGAGGGTATTAATACGATAGGCCGTGAGCAATTTATGTTATGTCAGCTTCGAGTATAGACAGCTGCAGAATATATTGTAATCTGCAAGGCTTCCAGAATCAGAGCGGCTACATGCTCAAGGAGATTTCAGCGTCTAAGACGACGATCGCAAGATGCGGACGCGCTCCTTCCGCCTCCCTTATTCGCGGAAATTTTTGTTTTTGAACCAGGAAAGCAAGAAGACGAAATACTGGCTGACAAAGAATCACCACGGACTGGAAAGGGACGAGAGCAAGATTCTATTCAAGTGGGAAATTTGCTGCGCGACTTGCTTATGCAGTATCCGCAAGGGCTGGTGTACATGGCAGGGCCCAAGGAAAAAAAAACGAAATAAGCGACTTGTGCAAACATGTTGTTGAAATCATCGACATGCAGTTCGAGTACTGCTGTCCTTCTCTACGCAATTTGACGAAACTTTTTGACGATCAGCAGTGGCATGTCTGTGACAGGCTGACCTGACTTGGCACTCGCATGGGGGGATGCAGAGATCCTCCGCAAATGGTGTGCCTCGTCCTTGGACCATGAATCTACTGCCTACGACTAGACAAGACATCAACCCGACATTCGTATCAAAGAACAATAAAAAAAATTAAAAGAAACTGAATTTTAGTTTTGTTATAGCATTTATGTATTTATCTCCATAATAAATCGTGTGCGTAACACGATTTAAATGTTGTTTTTTTACCCTTACTGAAACTTTAAAAACGAAGAATATCCACATACTTTTTATGCAACATAACCTATGTATGTATTGGGGTAAAACCGATGTAGGTTGCATTCACAAAGATGGAACTGGGAATGTACACCTTCAGGTTGAAACAGGCAGTGTGTCACATGAAATGGAAAGGAGGATGTAGTTGCAGAGTAATGGTGTGAAGGGTTGGGGAAGCAATCGGCATAAATGACGGCTCTTTGTGAAGGCTGAGCAGTTCTTCGACAAAATTGCGACGGTACGGATCGTCTCATCGAACTTTTATGGTCGACATAATATTCAGCATCCATAATGTCTTCGGACATTTCAGAGCTAATGGGATATTCAGCTGTGCAATGGACTTCATTGTTTATGGTACCAGCAGTTCCATCGACTTCTTCGGGTGCTCTGCCTACAATAGTACCATTGCCAACTGCTACGAGCATGGTACCAATGCCACCATCGACTTCTTCGGGAGAGGTACCAGCAGTTTCATCGAATTCTTCCTTTTCAATCATTTCATCTGCATCTACGGCTGAGGTCCCTATGTGTCTACAGGAACTTCCAGGGTCATCAGGAATGTTTGACATGGGGACTTCAGAAGTGTCATCTAGTTATTCAGTTGAGGCAACTGCATCGAAAAATGGATAATCAACATCTGTTCCAGAAACAACTGAATGACCTTTGCTAACCCATTACAAGTGTCGCTTTTGTGAATAGACCTTCACTTGTAGCAGCAATGCATGACGAAATGAGAAGCGTGGTTGTACAAAGAGTCCCACACAAATAAAGTATGCATGTTTGAAGGGTGGGGTGTCGATTTTGCGGGTGGATGGTCAAAAGGGTGAATATGAATATGTGCAAGGGACTTCCCCCATGTAACAGAGAATAAACCTTCACAGTTATCGATGTATTTTGACCTACCCAAATTTATCAAACACAATCGTGCCGAAATCAATTCCCACAACAGTGACAACAAATGTTTCAAGTGGTCAGTGTCGGCTGTATTTGTTAAGTTATCACATCTGCAGCATGAGGACAAGAGGTGTTCTGAGGTGGAAGAAAAGTTAGATTTAAGCAGACTGGATTTTCCGACTTCTCTGCAGCAAATAAGTGTCTTTGAGAACAACAACACTGGTGTGTATGTTAATGTGTACTCGTTAAATGCCAGGGGAAAAGTGGTGCCAACACATGTGACTAAGAACGAGATACATGAAAATATCGATATTCTGATGATGAAAGACAAAACGACGAATATTTCACATTATTGTTAGTTAAAAAAATTTTCAAGACAAGTTAACTAGTAGATTACCTTGCATGGGTACAAATTTTATGTCCACAAACAGTGTTTTAAGCATTGTACCTATTACCCACGGAAATCAGGACTCACTGAGAACAGTGTCTTGCAATACACAAAAAAAAGTGTAACATAATTTTTTGTATGCGCTTATGCGTTTCCTCACATTATCGAATAAAATTAGTTTTAAGAACGTTTGTTATTTTTTATTTATTAAAAAATCAATTTATATGAGAAATTATAAAAAAACTGACATTTAAAAATAAATAAAGAAATTAAATATGACAATTTACATAACCTTGCCTCCGTTCGGTAGAGATCTATAGCACTCTTGCTGATAGTAAATTATCTGTGGTGGATGAAACATGAGTTACAAACACTTTATAGTTTCTAATACTGAAAATAATATATGAGTTGAAGGTGTAATTTCGTGGTCACTGGTCAGAAACGATGGATTGGTATGGGTGAAGGAATAATTTGTGTGGGAAGATCAATGGAGTTTGAGGGGCGTGGGAGTGTTGGTTAGGGTTGTGGGGTGTAGGGTGAGGTAAGACTGTAAATTCCTCGATTTTAATATATATATATAT